>JAUTXX010465424.1:0-12593 GCA_032273605.1 Panulirus laevicauda
TAGCTGTCATGTGTAATGCACTGAAACCACAGCTCCCTTTCCACATCCAGGCCCCACAGACCTTTCCATGGTTTACCGCAGAAGCTTTACATTCCCTGGTTCAATCCAATTCGCTCTATTCCTTGCATGTCTTTCACCCTCCTGTATGTTCAGACCCCGATCACTCAAAATCTTTTTCACTTCATCTTTCCACCTCCAGTTGGGTCTCCTGCTTCTCTTTTTTCCCTCCACTTCTGACACATATATCCTCTTTATCAATCTTTCCTCCCTCATTCTCTCCACGTTACCAAACCATTTCAACACACCCTCTCTGGCTCTTTCAATCACACTCTTTTTATTACCACACATCTCTCTTACCCTTTCATTACTTACTCGATCAAACCACCTCACACTACACATTGTTCTCAGACATTTCGTTTCCAACACATTCACCCTCCTCCGCACAACCCTATTTTACTTCTTGATTGCTGTTTCCCGCATCAGCGAGGTAGTGCCAGGGAACAAAGGTAGAGTGGCCCATCCACTTGTATACATATATTTATACATAAACACCCATACATGCTCTTATACATACATATATACATAACATATCCATGTATACATACTTATACATGTATACACGTGTACATATTCATACTTGCTTGTCTTCATCCATTCCTGGTGTTACTCCACCCCATAGGAAACAGCATCACTACCTCCTGCTAGAGTGAGGTAGCACCAGGAAACGGGCAAAAAAGGCCACATTTGTTCACACTTGGTCTCTGGCTGTCATGTGTAATCCACGAAAACCACAGCTCCCACTCTACATCCAGGCCCCACAGACCTTTCCATGGTTTACCCCAGACGTTTCACATATGTATGTATGTATGTGTATGTATATGTTTGGGTGTATATGGATATATTTTTCATTTTCATTTATATCTTTTTTTTTTTTTTTGAAAAATGAATTTCTAAAATAGAATATTTTGATCTGTAGTAAGAGTGCTGAATAGACTTAGAAGCTCCAGTGCTTGGCTTGTAAGCCTAAATTCTGTATTCCAATCCAATCCACTCACACAAAGGATTGATTCATCCTTGTATGGAGTACTGCTCTTTCAGCTAGAGAGGTCTTGGCTCTCCATCCTCTCTTGTCAGAGTAGAGTCCAAAGCGGTCTTACTTGTAAACCCTGCCAAGCTAACTTTCAAACTTGACCATCTTTCCCTGTGCTGCAATGTTAGTTCCATTTCCCTTTTCAGTAAGTATTACCTTGGTTTCTGCTCTCAAGAGCTGGCAGCTTGTGTGCCCCCACCACTAGCCAGATGATGCATTACTTGGCAGACTGCTGCATCACTTGATTATGGTGTGGCTGTTTGGAACTTGAGGGTGAGCAGTTTTGATAACTATTTTTTTCTTTACATGTGGAAGCTTCACAACTTTCTACCTGCTCATGATTTTCTCAATAACCATGACCTGGCATATTTAAGAGAAAGGTTCCTCACTTCCTCCAAAATTTGAATAATTTCTCTTTTCTTTTTTGCTTTCATAATCCTCTGTATTTCAATTAAGGCCCAGCTTTGATGTGGAGTTATGTACATGAATGGAGCCTTTGACATAAAACAAAATTCCTAACCTCTTCCTGAACATTATATATCAATTAATTTGAAGTAGAGGTAAATAAGACCTTACAGTAAAGGTAATGAGCTATATTTTCTTGTGTTATAAAAGAAACAGATAGCAAATGAAGAAGAATTCAGAGTAAGCTTTGATGAAGATTAATACTAATGGAGAATATTGTTTGCTGTGGAGACTGAAGACCTGTAATACTGTGTATCAAAAGAAGGATTATTGTGTGACTCCTGCAACACATGGTATCATTATAAGATGTCAAGAACTTTCAAAAGAAAGGTACAAGACAATTTCTGATATTGTCTATTATACAAGGCTGTTAAAAAAAGTGGTAGATAACTAGGAGAAACTTGATAAGTATCAAGAATGGGAGAAAAGTATTTCATATGAACATACCAAGGTTCAGGGTTTTGAAAGTAAACAGTATAAGAAGAAAGAACTTGTATAACCAAAACAAAAGGACTATGAAATGTATGCAGGGTAAATTAAGAAATACTGCAACCACCCTTATCTTATCACAGATACCTGTTCAGAGTAACCAAATAATTTCTAGGAACCAAGTTAATTACTTTTCATTTGAAGTGAGAAATGAGAAAAACAATGTATTGTAAGTGCCTGAATCTGAAACAGCCTCCCAAAAAGGAGGGAAAAAGTACAACACATAATAAGAATAGCAGGGAATGTGATGAAAGATGGTGTCTTGATATTTATTTACTGTAAAAAACAGAATAATGGTGGATTTTGAATATTTGGGCTGCAAAACACAGTTATTGAAAAGCCAAAAGTTGAGACATTATACGTTTGTATAATTCATGATATGAAACCTTGTTACAAACTCCTGGCAAGAATGTCAATTATATGTTATGATGCTATCCTAGCAGGGTCGTCAATTATATTTGTTACGCTAACTGGATAACTAAACGTTATGGGATGAAAGCAAATACCAGGGTTAAATCTACATATGATACAAGAAATATGAGTACAAGATAACAAATCACATTAATTGGACACAAACACTTTCATTAACACTTAACATTCAATATGCCACATTCTACTTTCCAGGTAAGATTTCAAACCAGGAGATCTCTTTCCATTATGACAAGTTGGCTATAGAAACATGATAAGAGGTAATCTTATTTGTTGGGCAATTCTTTGACAAGTTATGATACATTATTGCACTTGGACCTGACATGAGTCTAATATCTTACAATGTAGGGCAGCGGTGGCTACGGGGTTAGAGACAAGGAAAGCCTACATTACCTTGCTGGGCTGTGACTGCTGAAGGAATTGGCTGTGGGACTGTTGTCTAGGCCTTTTATCTGAATGGACGGCCAGGCGGGAGCAGCCAGCCCCGCCTTGACAAGCCGCCTATGGCTACGATAGGAAGGAATGACCACAATTACTCTTGATTGGTCAAAAGACTGATTGCCATGCTCTCATCCCGACATGATTGGCTGGGTGAGGCCTTATATTGTCTAATGGGCCAGCTCTGTGTCTCTGATGACACTACCAGGATGGATGGGTGACCTTTCCCAAGCATGGCCTCGTGGCTGACCCTGGGTCTCTTGACAATGGGCCTGAAGAGCAATTAGTGGCCGTTCACGACATGCACCACTAATCTTAGCCACCTGGCTTGAGGTAAATGAGATCCCAGGTACATGAGACCAGCTGAGGAATCCCTTGGGTCCTCCCATGTCACCACATGGCTTTCCTAAGCATACAACTCTCTATCATAGACACAATGAATACGCAGGTTCGTAACAGTGAACATGCAGGTTCGTAACAACCTAAAGAAATGAAAATGTCCAGAAAGTTGCCCATATAAGCTAAACAGAAAGTATAAAATGATCCTCCAAGGGAATGACTATATATATTGGGTCAGAACACACACACACACACACACACACACACACACACACACACACACACACACACACACACCCAGCAGAAGATTGATGTGAATTAAGACAAAATGTCTAAAAACCAGGATACTCAGTTGAAGAAAAAAAGTAAAAGTTTTCCATGATTTAAATTGTATTTCATAAAATTCACATTTTTCACCAAATGAATTTGATGAAATTTTCATAGCTAAAGTCTCCCAAAAAATTACTGGGGTATTAGAGAGTACATATAAGAATTCTAGATATGTATCTGAACATTGGTGAATTTGATTTAGGTTGATAAAGTCTATAGAGTTTTAAAATAGAGAATAAACTAGTCAGGGAAGTTACATAAATTCTTCTTGATCTATATCAATGATTTGTCAGAAGTTATGATTCTTACTGAAAATATTTGCAGATAATGCAAAGGTAATGAGAAGTGAAAAGTGAGGAGGATTGCATCAGCTTACAAGGGGACCTAAACAGAATCCAAAGTTGGACTGAAATGGTTGGGTGATGAAATTCAACCCAAGGAAATTAAATGTAATAAGGAAGGGACAAATCAAAAGACAGCCTCATTATGATTAGTACTTTGCAAGAAATAAACTTCTACTTTAAGATTGTGTGAGAAGGAATTTGGAGTAGATATAATCCCAAATGTGTTGTCAGTCCCATGTTAGTGGGAAAGTTAGGGATACAAACCATCTGCTGACAAATATAGGATAACTCAAGTATATGGATAAAGAAATATTAAGCAGCCTATTCATATCATTGGAATGAAGTTCCAATGTGACGAAGTTGGGAAAATAATATTACAGTTGATAGTAATTGCCATATATAGTCAGACTTGCAAAGGCATATTCCCATATATTCAAGCAAATATATCTGTTTTGTATACTATAACAAGAATATAATTTGTTAAATAGAATATTCAATTTAAGCTAGTGAGACATTGAGTGCTGGGGTTCCCTTTAACTCTTGTTACAGAAATCCAAGACAATTGCAGTAGGGTCTGGGAAATATAACTGTAAAACTGTAGGAGACCTTGTCAAGTTATAGAATCTATTTATGATAGGTTTGATAAATTTCTGTGCATACATATTGTTTTTCAAGTTGGTGATAAACAGTATTTCTCTAATGAAATGAAATGGTATCGTATAAGAAAAGCAAAACCAAGAAACAAGTGATACAAGCCTTAGGTTATGTAGTGAAATATAAAAAAAAGTTTGCTTGCATTTTAAACATATCTTAGTGGGGTTTGTTTATATCATCCACATTGTAAAAAGAAAGCTTTGCGAATCTCCATTTATAAACCAATTAGTGATGCAGTCATCAGCATATTGCCAGTTATGCATCTCTCATTCATTGCTACAGAACCCTACGGGTGTGTAAAACTAATTTATCATGTATTTTGGAGTGATGATTCTGTTACCTGTTACATCACCCATGTGACCATCAAGTGCTAGAGGCCTTGCTGGGATAGAAGTGGTGTGTAGATCCACAAATCATAAAGACTTTAAAGAAGAGAGCATTGATTAGGGTGCAAGTAAATGGTGACTGTGATTTCATTGTTGTATTACTTAGATGAATATTGTTTTTTCATATTTCGTATAACTGGGCAGCTTAAACCTGAATTTTGTTTGTATTGAATGATATTTACCTGTTGTGACTCTTTTAAGTTTTAGTACATATCCCTGTACATTCAACATTATATCCACCTCTGATAACTAGTTTTAAGAATGATGTGAAGCCTCAGAACCTAGGAAAGAACCAAACATGAGAAAACTTCTCCCATATTTATTTGCAATTTTTCATTGTTTTTCTAATGTCATAACATGATTTAATAAGCCATTAAAGAAATCATACCAGCCAGTAATAGATGAAACATTACATTATTTGCACCACATAGACTGACTAAACAGTGTCCACAACAAACAGGAAAGGGAGGGAGAGACTGTAGGACAAAGGTGAATACTCCAGTAGTTAGCTCATTGTTTCTTTATATCCCTATTTCAGATTCGTTTTTGCTGCTTAATGTAGTAAAAGATGAAATACACATAGGCATTATTGATATGGATGAAAACTTATGGATGAAATATTAACCATATCATACCTAAATTATGGTGAAAATGCAACAAATATCCTCTGCTGCAATGGCAAGCATGTTTGGTGAGCAAAATGTTACCAAGTTTGGTGATTTGCCTGCTGTTGTCAGAAAGTCCTCAAACAAAACCTGTTCATCAATATTATTGACACTTTTGCGATGCCAGTTTTGTCACAGTGTGACTTTTATGAGAAAAGAAAATATTGTGCAGAAGCCAGAAATTCAACTGTACTTTTGTGGAACTTGTTGCTCTTTAGGTGGAGGGGGATGCACTCCACCATCACATCACCCTAGCATTTGATGATTTATTCTTTAGTTACTGCTCATAGTATATATTGGGCCTTTATGACTGGGTTACTGTTCACCACAGTAAAACAATGCTGTAGAAAAAGGTCATTATTGAGATAATGTTCATTGCAATACCAGTTGTAATTGCCTATTTATACCATACAGGGAAGGAGTTTTACACTCTGTGCCATATCTCTTGAACATTTTCTACTGTCACACAACCTCTTAAAGTTATGAATGCTGTCTGTGTGAACCATGCCCTCATTCTTCTGTTCCATTCATCCACCTCTCTTACACAATAAAAGTATTTCTCTACATCCATTTTAACAAGTTCTTGCTTAATTTCATGTTATGTCCTGTGTTTGCTCTAACATTACATCTATTGAAGAACTTATCGTTGTCTATGTCATTGATCTATTTTAAAAACTTGAACGTTTTGATCAGGTCTCCCCACAATGTTCTCTAAGGTGAGCAGTTTTAAAGCCTCCAACCTTTTACCTGTAGATTAGCTGTGTTAATTCTGGTACCATCATTGTTGCCTTCCTCTTAACCTTCTCTATTTGCTTTATGTACTTTTTTAGGTGCAGTGATCAAACCTGAGGAGCACATTCTAGTTCTGGCCTTATGTAGAATATGATTTGCTTGCTAGAAATTTAATTATTCATGTACGTGAATGCTATTCTGGTATTTGCCATTAAACTGCTAATCTCTTTTACTATTCCCCTAACATGGAGCTCTGGCAACATATTAGGGACAGTGTCAACTCCCAAATCCTAACATATAGAACCCTGAAGCTTATTTCCTGCTAAAAAGTAATCATACTGAGGCTGTATTGTTGTATTCCATCCTCATTACCTTACATTTATTGTTTGAATTTCATCATTTGGATACCTTTTTGCACTTCTTGTTGGGATGAGGATCAGGGAGAAGTGGATGTATGGTGTAAGGAAGAACGGGGAGGTAAAAAATGTTGGCAAGCATGATCAATCTGAAAGAAATGCAGAGAGGAGTATGAAAGGAAGGTAATTGAAAGCTTAGATGGAGGTACACTGAATGTAGGAATGCAGTCATGTGTGAATGAGGGGTTTGAATTGTTTAGAGAAATACTATTAAAGGTTGTAAAATTGATAGTAGGATAGAAGGTCATGAGATATAGGAAGAAAAAGGGTAGGGCATGGTTGATGGAAGAGATTAGAAATGCTGTGGAAGAGAAGAAAAAGGCATATGGTTGATTGCTCAAAAGGAATGTATTAGTGGATGTTCAGCAAAGGAGAAGGGAAGAATAGGAAATGTTCAAGAAGAATGTAAAGAAGTTGATAGAGGAAAGCAAAGGAAGAGTAGATGAAGATTTTGGAGGAGAATTGAGTGGAAAGTTTTGGGAAAATAAGAAGTTATATTGAAAAAAGGTGAAAAAGGATAGAGGTGAATGTAAGAGTGGAAATATTTGTGAGAAGTAAGGAAAGGGAGTTGCTGAATCAAGAGGATGAAATGAAAGGAAAATGGAAAGAGTATTTTGAAGAACTCATGAATAAGGGAGAAGAGGTGGTAGCAGTGTAAGAGCCTATAGCAAAAGGAGAGATAAAGAAGAGCATAATGAGGCTGAAGGTAGGAGGCACCTAGATTGGATGGGATTACATCTGAAATGCTGAAGCATGGAGGAGAAAATGTGGTATGTTCAGCATGGAAACAAAGTTGTACTTAAGGATTAGGTGAGAGCTATTATTGTTCTTTATTCAGAGGAAAAGGTGATAAGGATGTATATAGCAATAATAGGGGAACAAGTCTTTTAAGTATACTAGGAAAATTTTATGCAAGAATGTTGATTGATAGATTGATAGAAGTGACTGAGTGCAGAATAAGTGAGAAGCAAGGGGATTTTATGAAAGGTAGGGGATGTGCGGATCAGATTTTTATGGTAAAGATGACTGTGGGAAAATATTTGGCAAAAGTTAAGTAATTGTATACAGCTTCTGTAGGTTTGGAGAAAGCGTATGATAGTCAAGTGGAATGCTTTATGGGATGAGATCAGGATATGTGGTGTAAGGGGACAACTGTTGCATGGTGTGGAAGCCTTCTAAGAGAAACAAATGCTTGTGTAAGAGTGGATGGAAAGAGTGGCAAGATTTTTGACATGCATGTGGGTGTAAGGCAAGGCTGTGTATTGTCATCTTGTCTTATTGATATATGTATGGATGGCATGATAAGAGAAATGAAAACAAACCAGGGAAAGGGGTTGCAGAGATGGAGTGTGACATTGAGATGTGGTAGCTAGTGGCAAGCCTGTTTGCAGATGATGTGTTTTTTTTTTGAGAGAAAGAGGAAGAGTTACCAAAGGTTGTGGGTGTGTTTTATGTTGTGTATAAGCATAGGCGATTGAAGATGAATGCAAGTAAAAGTAATGTTGTATGATAGGAAGCGGTGAAAGTATAGATTTTGTAAAACCGTATAGAGTAGAAGAAGAAACTGCCCTAAAATGTTCTTTGGATATGAGGAAGAAAGACTGGAAGAGGTGAGAGAATTAAAGTGTTTAGGAGCTATTTCGGGTAAGTTTGGTGATATGGAAGGAAAGATAAGGGAAAAAGCAGTACAAGGTAGAAGAGTCATTGGGTCCCTTACCAGAAAAATGAAGAGTAGAGGTGTAAGTACTGGAAGTGGAGAGAGGATTAAGGGACAGCATAGTCCTCCCAACCCTGACCTCTGCAGCAGAAATATGGACATAGAATGAGTCGGAGATCAAGAATTCAGGCTGTGGACATGAGCTATTTGAGAGGAGCATGTGTTATGATTAGTTGGAATGAAGATAGTATGAGAGATGTGGTATGCAATGCAAAGAAAATTGTGTTTAGAGTGGATAAAACATAATACTTTGAGGTGGTTTGGGCTTATGGAAAGAATGCAAAACTGGGAGTTTACAAGGATTATGTTTGATAGTACAGTTAAAGGAGTTAGTGCTAAGAGGAAGACCACCTGTGGCGTGGGCAAGTAGTGGAAGAATACAGGAGGGAATGAAATGGTGGAAGAATGCATGGGATGGTGCATGCGAGGGAGGCATGTAAGGGCAGTGATATGTGTAAACTCTTTAGCTTGATGGGAGTTCCTAGAGAAATGGGTGTCAGAAATGTAGATACAGAATTTCATCAACCATATTTTAGACCTACTTTGAAATCTGCTTTTAGTCACCTTGTAAGCTGATGTAGTCCACCATCCTCTTCATTTCACTCACAACCTATTCATCCCTTGCAAATATGGGATCCCCAGATTTCAAATGATTTAGATTCTTGGACCCTGTTCAGAAGACAGTCTTTACATGTCAGTAGATATAAAGAAGTTAATAAAATTAGAGTAAACTTGAGTTGTTGATTTTGTCATTAGGAATTTTGGTTTTGGAGCCTGTTCCTAAGTATTGGTGGAAGCTTGTAAATTGGAGACCCCCTTCATTCATTTGGGAGTCCATTCCTTCAAGCAAGTCATTTCCATAATTCAAGAAGAGTAATTGTCCTAGAACTTTATACCGTGGCACTTTACAGTTCGCTTCATACTGTTTGGAAATGCTCCTCAAATGTATCTCATTTGTTTCCTCATACTAGGATAATCTCTCACCCATCAAAGGAGTTTCCCCTTTCTACCTGCCTGGTAATCCATCTTATTAATCAGCCTCCCATTTGATAGTGTCCAATGGATTCTGGCAGTCTAGATTCAAACAGTTTGCCCACCTTTCCCCCTTATCCAGGACTGAGCTCACTCTCCCAAAGACCTCAAATAGGTTAGTTACTTTTGATTTCCTTTTCCTAAAACCAAATTGTCTTTCACTTTGGTAGTTTCTCCTCCATAGAAGATCATCCACTTGTTAGTTAGACTGGCTTGTAGTTCAGCACATGTTTACAGTCTCCTTTCTTAAACCTAGGCATGATGTTTGCCTTTTCCCATTTTTGAGGCACTCTCCCTCTCTCCAGTAACATCATAATTAACTTAAGTGGTTTATATAGTGTATCTGCACACATCTTTTGTAAATATGGTGAATTTACATTAAGACAATTAACCTTCTAGTGGTCCAGTCTTTTTAGTATTCTTTTAGTATCTTTTCTAGATATTTCTGTGATTTCAAAAACCCCCTTCCCAGTTCATCTCACTGGTGTTGGGGCTTTAGTGTCTTCCACAGTCAAAACACTTTTGAACTTGTTATATAGTTCCTTTTGCATCCTTACATAATCCCCTACAATTTTTTACTTAACATGATTATCTGCACCTTAACTAACAACTGACTCCTCATGAATTCACGGAAAAGTAAAGTAATTTCACTTGCCTTGTCCACAATATTCTTTTCAGAGTTTCTTTGTTCCTCCTTTCTTATCCTATTATTCTAATTCCTTGCTTTTTTTATGCCATGCAAATGCAGGCTGATTGGATTGCTGTGTATATTTTTGCCACTGAACATCTTGAAACTCCCTTAGTTTTTGATATCTTTCATTGAACCTTCTTGTCCTCTTTTTTGGTGTTTCCTCAGTATTTGAGGCTTTTGGTTCCCACTTGTGTACTCCTTCATTGTAAATTCCACAGAACATCTCACAATGCCCTGATTCTAGACTTCTGAACCCAATTTTCCAGTCTACATTACCAGAGAAATTGAGATTTGTGTAGTTTCCTTGATTATATTTCTTCTTTCTGTCATTGTTTACTACTTAGTCAAGTGTGAGCGTTACATGATCATTTCTTCCAGTTGGTGTATTATGTATGATATCCTCAATATCTGTTTTAGTACATGTAAAGATAAGATATAGCAATGATGGTCTGCTAATTCTTCTCGTCCCAGTATGCTCCCTGACATACTGGTATAGGGGTATAGGGAATTTTCTTGCATACACAAAATGCTCTTATCTCCAACTCCTTATCTCCAAAGGAATCCAAATTTCCTCAAGTCTTTCTCTTTTTAACTGAAATTTGCCCATTTCAGTACTTTACCATCTCTGAGAAGCGAGTATTTCACTGCTTCATGTACCATTCTGATTGTGCCTTCCGTGTTATATATTTATTTTAGATTTTTTTAATTCTTTGAAGGATTATTTAATATCAACATCACTATGCATTTCCTCTCAACAGTAACTCTAACCACTATATATTGTCAGAATGGGCCATCTTCCATTATTTTTTGAAACCTGTGGCTATTTTTTTAAGAGGACTAATCCTCTCCCTCCTTTACTTAATCTTTTCTTTCTTGCTGTCATGTACCCCTCTGGGAAGAACAGACAAGATCTTGCCTCTATAATAAGCTGTTTCCATAACTCCAACAAAATTGTATGCACTTTACATAGGAATACAAAGGAATTCAAATGGCAGCAGACCACAGAGTCCTTTCGAGGCTGTTTGTAATAGGAAAAGATATCAGATATGCACAAAGAAAATTTAGTAAAAGTTAGAAAGGATATAGATAATTCAAAGAGAATAACCAGCAAATTGTCATTTTGACTATGGAGGCACAAAAAGTGAAAGTCTCAGACTTGAAGTGAAGTATTTACCAAGTCTGTTCTTAAACGAATCAATAGTACTGCTTTCAACCACTCTAAATGGTAAGTCATTCTATATGTTAACAATACTTTTGAAGAAAATGTACTTTTCCTCACTAGGTAAATTTCCTATGAGTGTGTATACATTGTAATGAAAAAATTGGATAAATAAGGTCTTAAGTAACATGATCTGTCGAGGTTATTAAAGCCTTTAATCATAATTGTATTAGATCACACTGTAACCTCTTTTCTATGCTAAATAGATTTGTCATTTAATCTCATTTCATAGGATCTGTGTCTCAGTCCTGGAATCATCTTGATGACTTTGTTCTCTCTCCATTCTGTCTTTCTTTTAAAGTAGGGTGACTAAGACTGAACACTATATGTAAGATATGGACAAGCCAATGAATTTTAAGGGGTAAGGCTGATTTTCTTAGACATAAATTCAAAGGCTCTATCTATGAAACCAAGAATTTCCTTTGATCTTTTCATTGCTTCTGTGCACTGTTAGCTTGATTTTAGATCACTAGAGATTATTACACCCAAGTCTTTTTCCTCATTTACCTTCTATCATGTAACAGATTTCATGCTGTAGCTTGCTTTTTCATTTTTATTACCAACATGAAAAACTTTGCACTGATCAATATTAAAGGTTTGCCACCGTTTTCTGTCAATTACTGCTGTATACGTTCATGTCCATTTGCAGATTTATTTCCCACCTTTGTATCTGCGAATTTTGATATCTTTCAATGCAGCTCATTATCAATGTCATTAATGAGAAAGAGTACAAGTCCCAAGACTGATCCTTGTGGCGCTTGACTTGTTACCTCCTTTTATTCAGAGGCTGGACCATTAATCACTACTCTTTGTTTACGGCCTATTAACATGTTTTCTCTCCACTAAAGTAAAACCGTATCAGTACCATGCAACATAATTTCTATTAGTAATTTTTGATGTGGAGCCTTATCAAAAGCTTTTTGAAAGTCTAGATAGATAACATCAACTTCTATACTTTTGTCATATATGTTGATTATATCATAAAAGAATCAGATTTGTTAGACATGAGCAATTTTGTTTAAAACCATGCTGAGCATCTTTTAAGTGGTAGTCCTCTAAATGGTTAACAATTGGCTCAAATGATGGTTTCCATAAGTTTCCCAACTACAGACGTTAAGCTTATAAGAAGAGGATTTGCAGGCACTGACTTGTTACCT
>JAUTXX010465644.1:0-15598 GCA_032273605.1 Panulirus laevicauda
GTGGACTTGTCAGGTAGCATGATAATGGACCAGGCTAAGTTGTTCCATAAAGAACTTGAATTACAACATGAGCATGACTATAGTGAAGGATGGCTTCAAAGATTCAAGAAGCTTCATGGAATTTCCATGAATAAAGTGTTCTCAGAAAAGCGGTCTGCAAACCACGAAGGATCTGCCAAGTATGTGGACGAATTTGCGAAACTCGTAGCTGACGAGCACCTCAGTCCTGAGTAGGTGTATAATGCAGCCGAAACTGCATTATTCTGGCCATGCACACCTAGAAAAACACTAACATAAGACAAAATGGTTAATCCGGCAAGGCTTTGGAACCCAGAGTGCCGGAAAATTGGTGGTGTACCCGTATGATGTGATTTATTTATGTTTTGCTGTTATTGAACTCCACCTGCACGAGGTTACACCATGAGTGAAAAGTGACCCTTGGTAAGGCTGTATCATCATTAGTTGATGAAACAGATTAGGGTCTTATTAACTTCTCACTTCAGGGGAGTCCATCTTGTCCCTGCTACTGAATGTTGTGTGGCATTGAAGTTCCAGTAGCCCCTGGACCACTGAGAAGAGGGTGCTGGGGTTATATAATGATAGTGATAATATCTATTTTGTCCACTACTCATTGTGTATTATGATTGATCTTTGATTTTCCTTACTTGAATTTTTTTTTCTGCATTATTGTTGGCTGTGAATGACCTTATGTTCATAATTTTTGCCCACCTTAGATTTTTTTTTTTTTACTTCACGTTGGCTTTTACATCCTCATTGTGAAAATTTGCATGATGCATCTTGCTATATCATTAATGGAAATGATGGCTACTTTATTGTACATTACTTCGAAAGGCAAGCCCTTTTGACATAGTCATAGATATTTGACACTGGTCTCCCTTGATGTAGTGACATTTCTTTGTTTCTTCTATCTTTTACTAGTTTGGTGATTTTGTTTCCTTCTAGTGAATGGGGCTTGAGCATTCTTGAAGATGAGGTTTGCATGAGATAAAAGGAATTAGACTGACATGTTACATTAGAAGCAGCTTGCTGTCAGATGTCTGAATCCAAGAATATGAAGCTGTCAAGGTAAACTATGGACTAGTCAGATGGTCTTGGCTGTGGATGGAGAGGCTCTGGTTTGCGTATATTCTAAATTAGAGTGAGAGAGGTGATATATGCCCAAGAGTCCAAGGTTCATTCACTCCACTTGCTGCTTTGCATAGACGGGAAAAAATTAGACAGAATAAGGAGCCGTGATGTAGTCCCCGATTCAGATATTCAATTTAGATATTCAATCTAAAACTATGTGCAAATGATATGAGCTGCAGTTTGTATGTTAATGGCTTTATGTAAGGATGAGAAGAAGCAGAGGCACATGCAGTTCCATGAGACCTTATTTTTATTTTTCTTATGTGGAAGCGCTGGACTTTTTGTTGACTACAACAGTCTGTTTGGAGTTATTTGATACATTAAAGATCCAGCATGTTCTTCTTACTTATAACCGTTTTTAACGTGATTCATTTTGCATCCATTGCCATATTTTTAGAAAAATACTTTTGTTTGAACATCCTTTCCTTAGGATCTTTAGTGACCATACTGATGGAGATTTTTACATCCTCATAGATATGAAGTTTCAGGACTATAGGCTTGGAGAAGAATGTATGAACATATTGTCAGTGATCCCGTAAGAGATGCAGTCTGACGTGTAATCTGTTGGGGGCACTATTTACGAGAAAGTTAGTGAAAGTATTTTTCTATAGAGTGGTTCTGGCTCCCTGAGCTTGGACTTGTTGACATAACTATCATCTTCAGCATTTTACGTTTGCCCTCATCTGCTGGTTAAAGGGCCTTTGATTAGAGGATGGTCCAGAATCTTGTTAGTTTCTGATGATTTAACCTTTGTTAAAGAGATGGAACTAAGACTCTGGCATTCTATTGCTGATGATTTGTTAGATATAATACCAACTCAACATTTCTGTGATGAATTGGCATATCAGGAGTTGCTGAGCATCATTTAGTAACAACAACAGCGCTTTGCTTGAGCCTTTCTCAGCCAGTATGTTAAATACCTACTGGGAATGATGGTCTGAAGCACAAGGTTAATCATTCTAGACAGGTTGTTATTAAAGTGAATTATAAAGTACTCATATCTTTCCTGAGTAGAAGAAATGACTAAGAGGGGCATGATTAGGAGATGCTGGAAGTCCTCCCATCCATTATGATTACTTTCTAAAGGTGGGAGCAAAGGTATGAACTGAGAGAGGAATTTTCCTCAAAGGCTCTTCACTAAGCCAGGAAGCTGGAAGCAGTTATAAGAAAAGAATTATTTGTCTTTACGTGCAGCCTGCTAGATAAGTGGCATTACCAGTTTGTCCTGTGTAAGTCATTAATGATTGTGTTGTCTTTAAGAGGTCTATGGTGTAAGCACCTGAGATTTGTAGCTGGGGATCAGACTATCCATTTGGATTTCCTTTGTTTTACCTCATCTTTTTACTATTTTATCATCTGGAATCAAACATAGAAATTATATATCTTGTGGTTAATGACTTAGGAAAGAATTGGTTAAATAAGCAGTAGAGTAAGGAGAGTGGAAGACACAAATACTGGTTTAGAGAATGACTCATTTGATAGTGGATTTTAGTGAGGTAAGGGGTGGTAGATTCTCATGAAGGCTAAGGGTGGATAGCATCCACAGCTTATTGGTCTGCATGGATTATGAAGTATCTTTCTCTTCTTTTTAGGCAACAAAGTTCAAGTTCGTTTAACTTATGGTAATTTAAGTGTTCCATTCCCTCAGTGTAGCCATAGGTCGTATGGGAAACTGATTTTGATTTGACTTTACTTGCTTGGGTGTTGGTGAATTCTGCCCCCATGTTCTACTACTACTGATGAAAAGTCACCTCTGTTGAGGCTGTATCGTTGTCCCTAGACCAAAACGAACAGTGTCATTGAGGGCTTTTTCACCCGAAAGGAGCCCAACTAAACTGCTTCTTTGTGAAGTGCAGCTTGGAAGATGCAGACTTTCAAAAAAAGGATCCTACAGTTGTATGATGACAGTAATTGAATTGCTTGTGTAATTACTATTTAACAAATGACATAAGAAATATGTAGTTTCCTTAATTCCACCTACCTATTCCCACTTGTTGCTTGTAGCATGAATAGTATTTAAGTTGGATAACCCTGAAAGGAGTCTCACGTCCACTGATTTTTTAGTCGCTTACAAAGTGGTAATTGGTAGTAACAGAAAAAATAAACCTCTTCATATTGTAATTGCCGTAAATAGTAAGGAGATCTCACTATCATCCAAATGTTGTAAAATTAGTTTGTAGAATTTGTTGAAAAAAAATCAGATCACATCACGAGGTCAGATAATACAGTAAAGAGGAAGACACCTTTCATATTAACTTGAATAGGTTTGGATGTTGATTTTCCCTTTTCACTCATAAAAACTGAGAAGAGATTTTGTTGTTAATGTCTATTAATTTAAAGTTCAAAGTTTTAGATATGCAGGGGTTTCCTTTATTTTTTCTGAAGCTAACTTTGCCTGTAAATAGCATCTCATGATTTTATCAACTGAACTATTAAAAGCCTCTTGAACCTATAAATGATATATGCTAATGCTATTTTTGATATGGTGAAAGGATTATTAAAGATTGGTTTCCTAGCAAAAGAATGCCTGTTACAATTGTCATTCCATTGCTGTAGTTGAGCAGTCTGATACTGATCTGTATTTCATACACAATAGTAGATATATTTTTTGGTTCATGTAGTTTATGAATAAACCAGATGAATATTTCTCAACAGATAACAACAAGCTGGATGCAGATTACATAAAGAGATGTCTAGGAGACTTAACTCCTTTACAAGAGTCACGGTTGATACAACTGAAGAAGTGGGTTGCTGAACTCCAGAAAGGAAAGGTGAGTTCATCAGAAAGATAGATTTTAGGGATCTGGAAAGCTAAGTGCCTATGGTTGCTGTTATATACAGAAACATTTTTCTTTATTGACCAGTATAGAAAACATAGTAAAACAAAAACCATCCTTAGAGGTGGGATCAAACTCATTCAGAGTGGTTGCCCCTTCAGATGACTGACCACCAAGGAGTCACCCACCATTAGCCAACTAGAT
Source organism: Panulirus laevicauda (assembly GCA_032273605.1). Lineage (NCBI taxonomy): Eukaryota > Metazoa > Arthropoda > Malacostraca > Decapoda > Palinuridae > Panulirus > Panulirus laevicauda. The sequence continues at coordinate 4,131 of JAUTXX010465644.1, forward strand.
TTCAGTTTTCCTCTCCGGTGATGCACTGTAATGACTTGGCGTCAGTAAAATTCACTGCTTTAGCTCTCTTGTCATACTACTGCTGACAGTAAAAATGAAAATGGTGACAAAAATTTAAGGTAATTCTTATTGTAGTTTTTTTTTTTCCTGGGCCTTGGCTTCCAGTGCTAGAAGAAAATGTATTATAAGTAGAGTAATATTCTAGTCAGCATTGATAAATTTGAAAAAAAAAATGATTATATCATTATACTTAGTTGCTGTCTCCCGCATTAGTGATGTAGCGCAAGGATGTGGCCAACCCACCCACATACAAATGCATATAAAAAAGATAGATAAATAAAGTCACTTATACTGCTTTGACTCTGAAGAGGGTACATAGGGGAGATAAGGTGAGAGAGGCCACGTACCTTGCTACATGCTACCTTCGGAGACAGAAGCTTTAAGACTAATTTTTCTAAGAAATTGAGATGACAGTTGTTCTTATACATGTACTTGCTTAGTTTCACCTGAGTTTCTGATAAAATGAATTGTTTGTTGTTATACTTTCACTTGATATATTACGAAGATAACTCCCAAGGGTATTCGTATAACATGGCAACAGTCGCTAGTTTCTGTACAAATGGTGAAACATTTCTTCAGTTTCTGAAGGAAGTATGAGCGAGATGTGAAGCATTTCAGGGGCCATGTGACAGCCAGCTTATGTTCAAACCATCATAGCCGAAAGGGTTATTTTCTCAATTGATTTTTTTAGCTTCTTGAATGTGCAAGTTGCTTTTGATATTTTGTCATGTGTTGACATGATTATTGTGTTTAAAGAATGAGTTTCAAATGTTGCAGGAATATTTGGTGTTGTGGTTATAAAGACTATAGTAAAGTCTGTGTAGTCTGTGAACTCTTACAAATGTTTTTGCAGGTTCCAAGTGACACTTGCTTGTTACGATTTTTACGAGCCAGAGATTTCAACATTGAAAAAGCACGGGAGATGCTAAGTCAGTCCCTCATATGGAGGAAAAAGAATCAGGTGGATAAGATGATGAGCGAGTATCAAGTGCCGCAAGTGGTGAAGGACTACTTCCCTGGAGGATGGCGCCACCAGGACAAGGGTAAAGTTATTGTCAGTCAGCTGTCAATGTATGTGATGTTCTCCCATTGATGGCCCTTACATTGATCTTTGTTCTAGTAAACCATCTTCTTGTAGATGTCTGTCTGTTAGTTTTCTTTTGTTTCTCTTCACATGAGCATGGGGAGGAACAAGTGCATATAGCATCACAGTTCAGTGAGATACATTCTCAATTGATTTTAGGATAACTTTACATTTACTGATATATTTTTTATTGACTGAATTAGCTTGCGCATTAGGTTCTCTCATTTGGAAAGTCTTACGTCTTAAAAGATCTTTATCCATGTGCCTCTCTGCTTAATTTTTCTAACTCCACATTCTTGCTTTGTTCTGTATCCAGCTGTGATATGCAATTTTTTTTTTTCTAATACCTGTCCTGAGTTACAGAAACAAGAATTTCATATCCATAAGTCAAAGATGAAATAAGTAACAAGTCATGGAAATACTTCAAGTGTGCTGTACATGTAAACTCTTCCCATTCTTTAGAAGTTTTGGTGTACCTCCAGATTTTCTCATTTGCAAGTGTATTCTTAACTTCAGTTTTCTACTAACATTCTTACTGATAGGCATTCTAAAGTATCCAGATTTTCATTTACAACCTCCAATTCTTTATCATTTAAACTTACATTGCTCACAACATCCTGTTCATGTACACATCTAGAGATAAGGACATTAGGAATACTTTTGTAGCAAAAGAAGTAATTTGGAAGGTTGTTAAGGTTATACAAAGCCAAAATTGGACTGATTAGGCAAATAGTAAAGCAAATGAAGTCTCAGGATTACAATAGAGGAACAGGGCAATCAAATAGTCATGATTCTCTATTTTTTTCTTCAAAAGTATGTTCTGTTATGTAAATAATTGTAATCATATTTTGTCTACCTTTCTTTCTATCTTTTTTGTCAGTAAATCAATAAAGTGGTGTAAAAGATGTTAATAGTCATCTTTTTGAGAATGCTTTCTTTTTTCAGAGGGTCGACCTTTATATCTTTTACGTTTAGGCCAGATGGATGTAAAGGGACTCGTAAAATCTGTTGGTGAGGAAGGGCTTCTTAAACATGTAAGTATATATAATTTTAGGTAATTTGATATATATATATTATTAATTTTTTTTTTTTTTACCTATGTCGCTGTCTCCCGCGTTAGCGAGGTAGCGCAAGGAAACAGACGAAAGAAATGGCCCAACCCACCCACGTACACATGTATATACACACGTCCACACTCGCAATTATACACACCTATACATCTCAACGCATAAACACATACACACCCACAGACATATACATACATACACATGTACACAATTTATACTGTCTGCCTCCATTCATCCCCATCGCCCCCTTAGGTAATTTATCAGTGATAGACTGTTCCTTCACAGATAATAGGATACCCTGCAACATATGTACATACTTTAGAATTGTTTATTTTGATATGTCATATTTAGATGTTATTTAGATCATAATCTCCATATGATAAAAACATCGCAAGGAATGCTTTGTTTCAGACATTGCACATATGTGAAGAGGGTCTGCATCTGACAGAGGAAGCTACAGTTAGTCAAGGGTGTCCAATAACTACCTGGACACTTTTGGTAGATTTGGAAGGGCTTAACATGCGTCACCTCTGGAGACCTGGTATTAGGACGCTACTCAAAATTATTGAGGTAAGTGTTTTATAAATCTCTAAATTGTATTATATTCTGGTTATGATGCTTAAGAATTTCATGATGTCAAGTCATTGGCTTCATTACATTGTATATTTTATCTTCTTATATTCTTATCTAACGACAGTGACCTCTGACTGTTCATTGACGTGTTCACTGATTGCTGTATTCAGTATAGAGCTTTATACACCATAACCACTCATTTACTAGATCTTTTGTTCCAGTGGGAGATAGCTTTTAGAATTAATGACATGTTCTCTTCTGTATCAGATTGTGGAGACAAATTACCCAGAGACAATGAGCTGTGTCCTGATCATCCGAGCACCGCGTGTTTTTCCAATCCTTTGGACTCTTGTATCAACCTTCATTGATGACAATACTAGGTATGGATGGTCACCTACTTATGTACAATGTGTAATTACCTATTTGTGCAAACAGAGAGAATTCCATGCACACATTTGACACCCCTTGGTTATGGTTGGCAGAGGTGTGGTGTCTCTTAATTCTTGAAGTGTCACCCATATAGCATGGCAGATGCTGAGAGATCACTTTGTCTGTTGTTCATCATCGATCTATTGTTAAGAATCTCTTAAACCTGCAACTTAAATGTGGTGATGATTTGAAAATCCTAAATCAGATACTCATTAAACTTTACACAGCAAAGCTGTTTCCCAACATCTCAGTAATTGATAATTGTTGCAAAACCCATGTTTCTAGTTTGGATTTTTCCTGAGTTTGGCCCCTTATAAGAGGCTTAACATGGAACTTAGTTCATAACTTTAAAAAAATGACCCCTTTGGCTATGAATTTTCACATTTTTTAAGCATATTTGTGCCCAGTTTGATATCACTCAGAATCACTATTTTGCAGTGCAGGTGTTCCTTCTCTTTGAAAGTGAAACAGGAAAGGGAGGATTTCCCGCCCCCTTCCGCTCTTACCCCTTTTAGTCGCCTATGTAGTTAGTATTCTTTCTCCCCTATAGCTCTCCTAAGTCTGCCAATTAATTTTGTATACTTTCAGAAATTACCACCTCACACTTAGTGGCCTAAATATTTAACTCTGTTCTACACACCATATAAGACTCATTTGCCACCTTGAATATTTCTGTTAGCTTAGCAAACAGAATCATATTTTTTTGTAAATAAGCTTTTCATCAGCAACCATGTCGTTGTATCCAACTCAGGCTTTTTTCCCACTCTTATTATTTTTACTTTCATCTCTGTTTGTTCTGTCCAATTTTTGATATTATGTGGATTATTGTTTGTTTATTCTGTAATTTAAGAACAATTTCATTTTTGTATCAGGTTTCTCATAGTCAAGTGATTTAATAGATGTATTAAATGCTTTTCTCAGGTCCAAGTTTCTGTTCTATGGAGGAAATGATTACCAAGGTGCAGGTGGTTTGGTTGATTACATGCCAAAAGAAAATATCCCAGATTTCTTAGGGGGTGAATGCAAGGTGAGAGATGTTTCCTTTGTTTATCCTACAATTTAGGATACTTTCATTTGCTCTGTTAAGAAATGTTGTCATCACTGTTTGCCGCATAAAACATGTATGTTTATTTGAAATGAGAAATGAAATATTCATTGAAAATCATCATAACTCCCATGCTGTCTAGTTTTATGTTCTTCAAACCAAATTGTATGATAATATATATATGTGTTTATTTACAATACTCATGTATTAAGAGTCTCAGTTATGAATTATGGTTAGTCCAGTTGTCAGTTATTGGATCTTGTCGTATAAACTTAAAGAATATGCTTCATACTTTGGTGTATACTCAGATGCCACCAATGAAGTACAGAAGGCCTGACATGGTTTAGAACAACTCAATATGTGATACAGACTATTGTGATTTGTCATGATTTTATGGCATGCAGTTTTGATTTGCTTAGTTACCAAGGGCTAGGAGAAGCTTCTAATCATTTCTTAAGTTTAGACCGGTACCTGTAATAACTAAAATTCTCTCATGTTCGACTGCAATTTATGCTTCTGAAGGGCATTGAAAAAGAAAGCAAATTTGATATTTGATGCAAACAGTGATGATTATCTAAATAGTGGTACAGCAGATAACATAAGGTAAAACTAGATTCGTATGAATGACCGAAATGATCAAGTCACTTTAATACTGTTTAGTAGTTATAAGGTGAGGGTAGCACTTTAATGCTGTTTAGTAGTATTAAGGTAAGGGTAGCTAGTTTTCTGTAAAAAATGTAATCACCAACCTAGCTTTGTAAATACAGTTTTAGTTTGTTGCGTGTTACTGAAGATTGATCTTGGTAAGTCTTTCTTGTATATTTGTTCTCAACAGAAAATTGAAGGATAGAGTGAAAGGTTTTGGGACTGTAGTCAAATATGTATGTGATTATTTTAAATGTTGATGAAAATACTTTTAAGGTTTATTAATTTTGCTCTCACGCAGGTCTATAATGTAATAGTCAGCTGCAGCTGTTATTTTCTTTAAATATTATACTTGTCTATCTCTCTCTCTCTCTTTGTTGTGGTTGGCGTTTTGACAACAGCGAGGCACTCTTTCTCGCTTTGGCCCTGTACCTGAGTCCTTGTATACTGTCACGTACTCAGATGAAGTGGAGCATAGCGTAAGAGATTAGCCCACAATATTAGGCTCTTTATTAACAGTGAATGCTAGATATCTTCTTGAACACACCCACGTGTTTAAAAGAAATTAGTCAATTCGACGAATAACTGAAGAAAGTAATCGTGGATTTTGGTGTTTTCAAGAAAAATCGAGCCTTCATTTGTGTTTGGTGCCATAGTTCAGGAATAACACAACACAAGACAGCAATTATGCAAGATGAATGTATAAGGACTATTAAATATTTAGTAATGTAATCAGATGATTTGTTTTTGGTGCAGCTATCGTCAGTAAAATATTGATATATATGTATCTGCTAGTTTGCACTGTTTATGCAGAGATATGTTTTCTGTAATGAAGTTTAAGCTTGATAGACCCTAAACCATCAAATGTGTGCACTGTAATTGAACAACCATGAGAAAAGGAAAGCCCAGTTGCAAAGCCAAGAGTGATTCAAACCATATACATCCACCTTTTTGCCATCTCTTCCTCTTTATGACTCATGCAGACAAATATGCAAAACCTGTGCACTAGTGCCACTCTGTAACGAAGTATTTTACAAGTTGGACCTGTATAATGCATAAGCAATATTCTGTTTGTACAATATTTGGTTTGAAAGAAAGAATTGTATGTAATTCAGTGGCCCAGATTGTCTGTCATGGCACAGATTTGATAAGATGTAGCAAGCAGAGAGTTGAATTGAATAGTGCTAATGCCCCCTCTGTTTTGACTCATCTTTAACTTCAGCCTAGGGACTTTGATAATGAAGAATTTTTTTCATTATTTGAACCTTGCATGAGGTTTACTTTAAAACATCTGTAGTTACAAGAAAAGAAAATGAGTATAGGCTACATCTTAGAGCTTGCTTGGTTAAATCCCCAAAAAGGATGTTGAAGAATGATTTGTTCTCTACTAAAATTGACTGCTTGAGAGGGTTCTTTCATCCCAAGCTGAGGCACACTTAAGTTGAGGTATTAGTTTTGTGAAACAAGAACTTGATCGTAAATGATATATTGTCCTTAGGCTTTAGATCTTTTTCAGTGTAATAGGAAATCAGTAGTTTAGCTAGGTGTTGGTAAGTGACCATCGCCCATTTGATGATTTGCATAGATCTTAGGGTCTGCAAAGCTCATGTTGCTTGCACAAAATTTTTGTAGATCTGGAGTTATTAATATTTGTAAATGTAAATCTCTAGATTGCAATAAAAGCCAGTGAGCAGGTGGAACCATAAAGATTGAAATACTGGGCAAGTTTGAGATTGTGGAACCAAGATCACTAACTGAGGGAAGTGTGAGATGAGCACAGGATAACCTGTAGTTTACTTTTTGCTGACAACTTGGCTTTGGTGTTAGGATTTACATCTCTAATGGGTGTCCAATTCAAGTGTGAACAAGTTTGATGGGACTGGGTTTTCAGAGCTTACAATTTAAAAGATAAAAAGGGTAAAGGTAACCTTTGAACCCTTCATGATTCATAATTATGATTGCATCTAAATTCCTGTTTTCCTTGTATCTCTGAAATTATTCATCTTACAAGCTGGTTAGTTTGCTTTATTTTCCACTTATGGTGTGAAAACATACTAGTCCTTGTGACCTCCATATAAAGTAGTCATTGCAGTCTCCATATTTTCTGAAATGTTTTTCTTAACTTGCTTCCACATTAATATGATTTTGTGTGTTTATGTCAGGTGGTGTAGTGTAGTTGAATTAACATTTGTTATGTGAAGTAATTCTTAGCTCTTTAAAGTAGCTCTGTATACAATGTGATTGAATTATGGTGAGGATTATAATTGATGATTTAAAAGCTACATATTTATTATGTTTGTAATTTGTAAGGTATTTTAACAACAAGAGGTTTCAAAAATGTAGGTGTAGATTTTTAAAAGCTTGATTGTGAATTTTCTCTTTATAACATTTATCAAACACTACCAAAAGCAATGCAACCTTTGCTCCTTTCATAAAGATATCGGAGAATAACCATTTGCTAAGTGCCCATAAACCATACATAGGTATTTGATTATGTTTAAAGACTTTATTAATCAGATTTTTGAACATGAAGCTCGTCGACCAATTTGTTGTCTCTCCTTCATTGCTGTCGTTTGTTTTACCGTCGTTCTTTCCCAGAATTCTATTACTGTAAGAAAAAGATTGATGTTATTGTTAAAATCGCCCCCACTGTTGCAGAATTACCATATGCAAACACATCATTATATGTACTTTTCATGCTTTGGATGTGTTAAAGATATATGCAACTCACAGTGCATCAGGAAGGCAGTTGACAGAAATAATTTTATTCATTAGGCCTAGTCTTATTAATACAGTTAAAACTTCAAAAATCAGGAATGCCTTGGATATTATGTTGTATTTAATGCATGTAAGCTCTGAGGAATGAAAAACATTTTCTTTCTAAGATAGAGCCCCATAAGCAACAAGACAGTACCGGTCCCCTAAAGGGTTAGAACCCTCCAACCTCTTATCAGTACGATGGGAATTCAACTGAATACACCACCATTCATCAACCAATCATTTCTTAGCATCATTGACTGTCATGGCCCTTAATGTCACCTCCTTACCCAAGTTGGTGGTTCAAGTTTCCCACATTCCTCAGATGTGGCAGATTGTTGACATCTCCAATATGGCCACAACCAGATTTAGGAGGATAATTTTTGATAAAGAGGGAGATGAAGGAAGGGAAAGGAAATCAAATGCTCTTGGGGTTGTGCCTCAGAAAGGTTTTTATTGCTCCAAACTTACATATCTCACATGGGCATTCAGGAGAAGTGTTTTGGGGGGAAAGCTTACATGAACGACCAGGAACTTCAAGGGCAGAGAGGAAAAAAAAGAAGTATTAGTCTGGGATCCATACTGGATCACACCCCTACTGAAGGGAGGACCCCCACAAGTATATAAGGGAGATCGACCATATTCATACTAAGGTAACCTGTGATAAAGGATTGGACATATGCCAGAGATTTGTTCATCTCCTCCAGGGAAAGGTTCCAAAGGAGTGGTGTGGAAGAGACCACCACATTGACATTGTAGACTCTAGCAGACAGTAGCAGGTTGCTCATGCAGGACCAGTTTTTTTTTTTATACAGCTAGTGATGCTTTGCTTAGAAATGAGAGAGTTAAGAGATAATTTGATATAGATATTCCATATTATCACAGACTTTAACTTTCTTGACTGGAGCAGCTGTTTAAGGCTAGTCAATCAGATTTCATTATTAGCAATGAACACAGACTCATTTAAAAATGTTTTTTATTAAATGAGGTAAATTACTTTTCCTTAAACAGGACTGTTAACATGGAATGATTTACCAATAGGAGTAGTTGAATGCAACACCATAGATATATTTAAGATAGTCTTTACAAATGCTTTGCTTCAAGTCCATGACTGACTTTCTTTGCACCATTGTATGATGTTTAATGGTATTTTTCATCAAGTTCAGTGTTAACCTTTTTACTGTAATCTCACTAAGCTCTAAGTTTCTGATCTCTTCCAGTATTGCTAATAGCCTCAAGAAAACCCACGGTTTTTATTTTGAAACTATTGTATATTTATTCTTTTGTCTCTCTCGTTGGTAAGCTATTTTTCTGCTTTTATTGTCATATACAGTACCCAGACCTCAATTCTTTCCCTTGAAATACTAATCCATAAGCATAGATAAAGATGTTTGATTTGATATTCCTGATGTCCTTTTATTAGTGTTTTTCATTATTTCACCTGTATCTTTTTGTGTACCCCATTGGTTGTTTTTTATTTTATTCTTTGCTTTTACCTAGTCTTCCTTTTGATCAGCTCTACTAACACTCTTTTTTTGTGTAATTACATGTTTTCAGTAATTTATGTTCGAATGTATCGGGAGGTTTTTTTTTTCTGCCAATCATCTTCCATTTCCTAATCTCTCTCCTCTGTCAAGCAATATATTTCTCAGTACTTATGGCATTTGCTTGTTTAACGCTCAGTTTATCCCAGGTATAGGTTGTGCTATATATTATGTTGCCTCCTGCTGGCCTTCCATGTTCCCTTTCCATTTCTTTCAGATGGTAGACATCACTCCCATCCTTCACTTTTCTTTTGATGTCTGTTTACTTTGCTTCTGTTGTCGGAATGCTTATAATAACATGTAAATTTTTATTATACCTAATCCTAATTAAGATATGTAACGGTGTGTTCGTAGGCTTATCGATTTTCATCTTGACGATAAAACATGATATACTACGTGGTCTTTATTAAAAGTAGTATGAAGTGTAGACATGCACAGATATGTAATAATTTGATTACTAAAGTTCCTTTATGCACTTTTGTCAACAAAGTAGCAAATATGCTTGTGTTTTGCAGACTGTGGTTCATGAAGGTGGTTTAGTTCCAAAGAGCATGTACCAGCCTGGAGAAGAGGTGGATGGAACCAGGCAACACATTCCATTATCGGACCAGTCCATGTACCACTCCGTCTCCTTAGGTCGTGGTCAGGTATGTTGGTATCACTTTTCTACAAGAGAATGTCTCAACCAGTTAAGTTGTTTCAGATGAATTTATTTGATTACTAATAGTGGTTGAATTCAGTTGTATAATGATAATTGAAAGTTCATTGCCTGTGAAATATTGTTTGGAGTTTCCTAGCCTGAGTGCATGCACAAGATACTCCCAGCTGTTACCCATGTCAATTCGATAAGATATTTAATGGAAGACATTTTATGTAAAGTATGATTAACGGCCGCATGAAAAAGGTTGGTAAAGGAGACAATTTGAATCAATGCTGTTGCTGTCTTAATTAGTCTTCCAGTTGATGACATACTCCACCTTGAGACATCCTTACCTGGTCAGCCTTTGTCCAGCATACTGGTTAAACCTCACAGTGTGAAGTACGTCTGCCTCATGAACATTAACCATGACCGAGCGTGCTTTTAAAGGAACAAATGGTTATGTTATTTGCTTGAGGCATTTGCAGATGCCTTATATCACTTACATCTCGAAAGAGCACTCGGCAAAATCGAAATGCCTCTTAGATTGTGATGGTAGGAACACAGTGTATACTTCCAATACACCTTATCCTGCTTTACTGTGATCAGATGTGGTATGGTAGAGATAACAAATGTTGGCCTGATATTGTTTAAGTCAACATGCATCATCATAGAGTAATGTCCTTCGTGTGTCGGTCGAACAGTAGTTCCTTCGTAATGGTTTGTAGCCTTATCTCCAAGTAACAGTCATTTATGCAGTTGTACTGTGTTCTTCATATGCCACCTATACCTTTTCAGTAAAATGTTAATATTTTCCTCAACTCTTTGGCATCATCTGTTAAACCACAGCTTTTTCTTTTCGGAGCATGTTCCCTGCTATGGCTGTCCGGATTGGATAGTGATGCCCAATATTTTTGTAAAAAGCTTGTGTATCTTGATTTCTCTATGTTATCAGTCCATTTTTCTAGTGGACTTGAAATTACTCTTTTGTTCATTTACACCATAATTTTTTATTCTCATAGGTGCATGAGGTGATACTGCTAATAGAAGATCCTGGCTCCGTCATCTGTTGGGACTTTGATGTGATGAAGAACGACGTGTCATTCTCTGTTCTACGTACCAAAGTTCCCATAACACATCGACCAGAGCCACAATCTCCATCTGGTAAGAGCTTCCTGTTGTTGTGAATAAACTAATATTTAAATGTAGGTATAATCATTTGTTGAATACGCAAAAGAATATGTAGATATTAGTGATGTTTATGGTGGAGAAGGATGTGTGCCAAATTTTGTCACAAATGAGGCAGGATGAGAAAAGTATTGTGGAAAAGGCAATTTTTGTTTATCACTAAGAAGTACATTCAGATTCTCTTGCTTGTATCAGTTATCTGTGAATACAATTAATATTTAAGTTACAAACGGTAAATCACAGTCACAGATTATCAGAATAAGTGTGATGGATTGTTAGAATTGTATGGTTTAACATGAGCCATTCTAGAAAACTGTCATTAACTCCATATCTATTGTGTGTATTAGAGGAATGCTGGTAAGCATGACTCATTGGGTTAAGGTTGATCATCAAGAATTATGAGGCTGATCTTTCCTGTTGGCAATGGTTATTTCATTTG
>JAUTXX010465645.1:0-12592 GCA_032273605.1 Panulirus laevicauda
TAGCGAGGTAGCGTTAAGAACAGAGGACTGGGCCTTTGAGGGAATATCCTCACCTGGCCCCCTTCTCTGTTCCCTCTGTTTTAGAGGCTCCTACCTAATGTTCCTGCTAGCTGCTTCTACTTAATGTTCCTTCCAACTACTTCTCCCTAATGCTCCAATCTACTGCTTTTTCTTAATGCCCCTGTCTAATGTTCCTACTCACTACTTCTTTTCATTGCTCCAACCATTTTGCCAGAGCTAGTGCATAGTGCTCACTGCAGGAAAATCTTGAGTTACAAAGAACGAGTTGTGTGGATTAAATGTGTTATGCGTGACAAGGAGAAACTGTACGTTGTGGATAGAATGGCAGTGGTCCATGTGTGGGTGAGGCAGAAAGAAAAGACATCTACCTGGGTCAGATGAGTGCATTTTAACAACTCATGAAGTTCTGGCTAACTGTGCAGATGTCACTAACCCTCCCAAAACCCAAGCGGATAGTACCAGTAATATACCTCCCTGGTTGTTGGCTGCCTACCATCTACTACCTTCTGTATGGTGATACTTGTACAATTGTAATTCTTGAATTGCTTGCCTCAGCTATGATCCAAATATACAACCAGTAATGTTTATGGCATAGATTTTTTCAAACACTGGTTAGTTCATGCAAAAAATGTTAAGGAGCCCTGTATAAGATCTGCATCTTCTCATTATGTAATAGTTTCTGAGGCTCTGAAACATATGAAGTAATGGACAGTAGTAATGGAAACCATAAGTTATTGTATTTGTGACAAAAACATTTCTAAAAATATCAACTATCTGTCATACCTCTTGTGCAGCAGTAGGGTAACATATGAGACATAGCACTCTTCATTAATTTTTCACCCTGCTGAGTTGTATGTTGTTATATATACAAAACTATTTTAATTATTCCTGATAAAATTATGGATATGATTTCATGAAATATTTGAAAATTTGTAGCACACTGTGTGAAACGGATTCTAGGACCAGATCCTCCAGGATTTCAACCTTTTTGCATATATGTAATAGAGACTTGCCTATGCTTATTCACAGAAACTCAGCAACCATATTGCAACTTCCCTAGGCCTTTTAGATCATTGATGCTGAATGCAGGTGACATTTGTTGGCAGGCAGTCATCATCACTCACTTTTTTAGACCTGCAGTGCATACCTGTTAACTTTTTTTCTTGCTTTTGTGAATGCAAGGTGTTTATCCTTTGCTTCTGGCTTTTAGAAATGTTGGTTCTACCGCCTTTTTTTCTCTGTGTTCTTAAATATGAATTGGAAGTTTTAATAACAAACTGCCTTTTCCATTTTAGCGAGGTAGGATCAGGAATTAACAAACATTGACCCCATTTGCACACATTCATTCTCTAGCTGTTGTGTCTCATGTACCAAAATCAGAGCTTACCACTTGCAATCAAGTTCCCAGACTGCTCCGTGGTTTACCCTGACCTCTTCATATGCTTTGTCATATCCGATTGACCACATGTTGCCTTATATATACTAGACTTCCCCCTGTCTTGAATGTTCAGACTTTCATACTCCAAAGCCTCCTTCACTCCAACCTTTAATCTCCTTGGTCTTCAACTTCCTTTACTTCTGTAACAGATCAGTTTTTCTTCACTCGTAGTCCATATGGCTAAACTATTTTAGCAAATTATGTTCAACCCTTTGTCATATTGCATTGTACCACACATATCTCTGGTATGCTCATATTCCTTACTTGATCAACCTGCCTAACAATTTTTATCATCTTCAAGCATATTATTTGCAACACATCCACCCTCTTCCTTTCTTTTGTATTCAGGGTCCAAAACACATCCATGCAACACTGTTGGGACTACTGTACCTTCAGACATACCCATCTTTGTCAATACAGACATTGACTTATTCAACATACTCGTAATGCATGTAAAGCTTTAGCTCACTTCAGCCCCCATGGTTCCATCTGCATTCATATCCACTTCCAGCTGCATAAAGCACTCCATTTCCTCTCATCCTCACTATTTAAGTTCATACTCAAACCATCCTGTGTCACCTCCTTGCTGCACCCACTAACTTCCATATGTTCTCATTTGCTTTCTATTTTCTCCCTTACATGTGCACCCACATTATTTCTCCAGCTTCTCTCAGGTGTATACCGCAAGTGCTGAGTCATTTGCAACTGATTCATCTCCCATGCTTCCCAGTCCACAGTATGCTGTAAACCCACCCTGTGTTGCAAGACCCCACAGTTACCTTCATTACCCCATTTATGAACAGATTAAAGCCAATGGGACACCACATATCATTGCTATAGACTCACCATCACCAGGAATCACTCACTCTCCTCCCATCCTACCAACATAGTGCTTTTTTTCTCCTCATAGCAATCACTAACTTTTCATTTAACCCATAGATTCATTGCACATGGCATCTCTGTCAACCCCATCATATGCTTTCTCCAGATCAGTGAATGCCACATACAACTCACTCTCTCTCTCTCCACGTATATCTTTCACAGATTTTTCAAAGCAAACACCTGCTCCTGAATGCAGATTGCTCCTCCCTAAACAGATACTCTGTGCATGGTACCACTCTCATTGACCACTTTTGATCTTTTGTAGGATTTTATCATCTAACCAGATGTCATTAGTTCATTGTACTGATCCAACAGAAAAAACTATTTGTCTACTTCTTTGTTTTTGTTATTTTTAAGGTGTTTATCCTTTTAGAGTAATATTTGTTTTTTTATGTTTTAGGCTGTAGGGTTTTCAATATGGCAACAGCCATAAGTCTCTCTTGTGGTTGAGTGGTTCGCCTACCTTACTTAAGTGTGAGCTCAGAAGCTACCTTGATTACAGAGGTGGTTCTCCTCAATGAGGGATCTGATTATGCTAACCCTTCAGATTAATCCAAAAGTAACTAACTCATTGTTTTATATGTATTTTAATGCATGCCCCAAATCATTTGCATGCATGAGAACATTGTTGAACTTTGTTTTGAGATTTGGGACATTACTTTGCTCTCCTGAAATGTTTAGTTCTCATTAGGATGGTCCATCATATGGCTCCCTTCAGTAATCTTGGTTGCTTTAGCAGTCATTTCTGGTGTGTCTGCTCTCGATCAGCCTATTACAAAATGAGGGTTTATTTTTATTACATCAGAGTATAACCATATATTTTATTTATATGAAGTAGGTCACTTACTTTTTTGTATAAAGCCTAAACTTTTTCCAGATGTTCTGCCTTTAGATCTCTATTTCTGCCAGAATTTTTTTTTCTTAATTACATGGCTGATTTTTTGATAATATATGAGTAGTCTGCATTGCCTTATGGAATCAGCTCATTTACTTTCAAGATAGTAATTCATGCATTTCTGTGTAATACTGTAGTTTTGTTTGTTACATGTTTGCTCTATTTTTTCATACTCCTCTGCATTCATTTGCTTTAACTGATAATAAACATATGAACCTGGTTAGAAGGTTGTTAACCTAAATTCTCACTCTCCATGACAAGGAAGGGAATCATTACTTGTTCTAGATTTCTATAATCCATGTTACATATAACTCGTAGATTTCTCTCTCCTTCAGGTACAGTGGTCATTACTTTGTAACAACACTCATCTATAGCGTTTTGCTAGGATTCTTAGGAATGGATCGCTTTTGTCTGGGACAAACTGGGACTGCAGTTGGAAAACTTCTGACTATGGGTGGTGTTGGCATTTGGTGGATTGTTGACATTGTTCTGTTAATTACAGGGTCATTGACTCCAGAAGATCGAAGTAATTGGAATCCTTATGTGTAAAACTTTACCTCTTTGCACAATTTTTCCCTAGTGTTAGCAATAAAATGTTATGAACTGCATTTCTTTGTCAGATAAACAGAGTACACCTGTTTTAAGTACTTATTGTGTGCATCACTGATTATAAAATTGCTTTTTATTAGAAAAAGATAAATCATGGCATCAATAACAGACAATAATGCTAAAAAGTACAGATTTTTAGGCTTGGAAGAGGAGAGGCTAGAGAAACCTCGAACTGATACCTTACGTGAAAAAGTTATAAAAGACCTTATTCAGAGGCAGTTGACCACCCACACATCTTTGGAACAACAGCATCAGAACCAGAGAGAGTTCATTAGTGCTACAGCTGAGGAATCTATCACAACAGTGACATCTGGCTTAGCATCATATGAGGATTATAAAAGTCTAGAACTCTCATTAAATGTAAAGGAAATTCTGAGATATAGTGGACTTTCAGATAATGAGATTCAACTTCTTATGAGCGAAGACAATGGGGATTCATCCCTTGAAGCTCCCCAGGCTAGAGAGCAAAAACTTAAAGCTATAGAAAATAAACTTCTCAAACGACAAAATCAACTAGAAACTTTAACAGAGAAGCCAGAACACTTCAATGGAGCAATTCCATTAAATCGTCATGACTTTGAAGAGGAATGTAGCGTAATTCCAAGCTCAGCTGAAGCTGAAAAACTAACACCTTGTCTTGTGCGCCTGCAGCCCCATCAAGATGAAACTATCCCAGATGACCATCCCATTAATCATATTAAGCATATGGCAGAAGAGCTTTTTCCTAGTGATGAAGTAGAAATAAGTCAAGATGCTAAGCCAAGAAAACATAAGATTGAGGATGATTTTCCTGATGGGCCTTTAGAGAAAAATAAGAAAGAGAGTCCTAGCTTTGTTTACTTGTCAGAAAAACCAAAGTCCTTCTGGGATATGAAGGAAATACCAAAGATCAGTAGAATCAACAAGAGTAATGCTGAAAATCTTTGTATAGTTCCCAATACACCAAAGAACAAATGCAGTGGTAAAAAGAGTAATACATTCAAAGCAGAAAATGAAGACAAAAAGCATAATATTACAGACTTTAGTAAACAGTTTGTTTTGACCCTTGATCATGGTTCTCTTATTCCATTAGAAACTATAAAATCAAACAGGAAAAGCATTGAGGAGCTTAGGACAATTGAAAAATTTAAAAACTATGATACAGGAAAGCCATCATCCACACTATACATAAAAAACTTACCTCATAAAGTTTCTCCTCATGATTTAGCGTCCCTCATGGGACATTTCGAGTCCACTTGTGGTCCTAAAATCATGTATAGAATTCTGTGTGGTCGTATGAAAGGACAGGCATTTGTTACTTTCCAAGATAAAGAAATGGCAACAAATGCCCTAAATGTGTGTAATGGTTATATATTGCATGAAAAACCTCTTGTGATAGAATTTGGAAAGAAATGTTGATTTTCCAGTTCATTAATAGTGAAATAGACTGGAGTTCAAGGGAAAGACATATAGGATATTGTGAGTTGAGAATGGGACAGTGATAGATAAATACACATAATGTGGGTGGATTATCCTGTTGTGGCATAAATGTAAGTAAATAGTGATAATGAACACTGCAGTGGTCGGGAAGAGGACCTTATCAAGATTTAGTCACAATTATTTTTTTTGGCACTTAAATTTGACTCTTAATTTTTTTCAAAGGTAAGATATGGTAATTTAAGAATGGGAGTAAGTAAAACTGATCTCATTATGGGTTGCAGTGATGAAAAGATATTAGAAAAATTGATACAGTTGTACTTAAGTTCAGTCTAGTTCTTGGGCAAGAATACCTCAGTTAGTGGTAGATCCCAGCAAGATTGGTGATTCCTAATGAATAAATTAAAGTTTAAGAAATTTTTTATGATTGAAATAAGTTATATGTGAGATTTCTGAAGATGATTTACAGTCTTAATGTTCTAGGGAGAAAGACCCAAATGAATACTTAAGTGGTAGGGAGTAGGCAACAGGATTTTATAACCATTTCTTTATGCATTTGTAGTAGTCCCACAGTTTTCTTTAAGACTTATTGATTTTCAATGTGTACAATTATCTGTAAAACAATTACATGTGGATTTCATAACATACAGTGCAAACAGTCTGTGTTTGAGGAAATATGTTATTTTATATATAGAAATTAAAATTCCACAGCATGTTTTGTTAACTTGCTTGAATAAAAAAAAGATATTTATTAATACAGGTTGGTTTATGTAGAAATAAAAATAATCAAAATGAACCATTTATACTACCTGTTTCTTTGACAGAATTCACCATTTCCATATAGCTTGCTAGGAAACAACTGGATTTTATGGAAACACCAAGGTTGTATTATTTCTGCTATATTGCATGACTGCTTTTTTTCTACACCCATACCTCATATTTCCTCCATACTCCTGTTTTCACTCACCGTACTTAAACATTTGTTTTGTATCTCTGTCCACATTTTCAGGTTGAGTATAACACCTTATCATAGATAAGTATTCCATTCACTATATTATCCCATGCCTACTCTTCATGAGTGTTACTTTTCCATTATTCTTAGTGCAAATATTGTACTTGACATTCTCTTTCCCAAACACACATATCACTATTCAACAATTTAGTTATTGTCTGACAGACAAACATGCAGTTTAGACTTTCATATTTTTCCTGTTGTACCAGCAAGTTATCTAATCACATTTAATTATAATATTTCACCGCCCACAGCATTTGTGAATTCTTGTAACAGACCGAGACATAATTGCATTTTGGGGCTTGTGGTGTGGGAGCTTGGGTGACCTAAAATTAATGAGGTACAACAGAAAAGATGAGTCTGGAAAAGGAATGAGATTAGAAGAGAAAAATATGGTTGGAAGGGCTAAACTTGAATATTGATAAATAGTATATTGCTGCTTTAATTTTCTTACATACTTGTTTGTTATTTCTCACATGAGTGATGTAATGTCCAGCACAAATGACAGCCTTAGAGGAAAAAAGTCCTCATTTAGCTCTTTCCTGTGTTCCTTCTTTTGAAAAGTAATACAGGAGGGAAAGATCTCCAGCTCTCCACCCCCACCTCTCTTAGTCACCCTCTATGACAGTGTATTTCTGTGATTTTGTATGATAAAATATAAAGAAGCTTCAACAAAGAACATCCCAGTACAATCCACTTCACTATGCTTGGCACTCACTTCTTTGTAATAGCACTACTCTTCATACCCAAACCATTCCATAACTATCTGCAAACCTCAAAGTAGAAATACATTTCTTACCTATCTCACACTTCACCATTCTATACTCAAAGGTCCCACCACCTACAAAAAATTCCATAATGATGCACAAGTATACAGACAGCTTTAGAGAAAAGTACCATTTCATTTTAACTTTTCAGCTTCAACTAAGCTGAACTTGGAGCGAAAATATTGTAAACAGTATTTATGAAGCCTAATAAAAATTATATATCATCAGGTTTCTTCAAAGGAAATGTAAAAGTTCCTTTGCACTTTTCTCTAAGCTTATGGAAATGCATTTATGTATGACTTTCAGCCACAATATACTTTTTATCACTTTGCAATGCCTGGACATATGTCTCTATAACATTTTAGACACTGTGTGGAATTGGAAATGACACAACATTTCATTGATATTTTTTCATTAACACTGAATAGTATATATACAAAAAATATAAATTCTACAAGCACACTTCATTTACTCTATTATATACACTGAAAACTATGTGGCAAATGAAAAAGAAACTAAAAGGTATACACAAAAATGGAAATGTATCCAAAGGATATTGAGGAGGTGTTGAAAAGGATGATTACCACAAAAGTCCAATTATTTTTGCACATTTTCATCAACTTCAAATACAACAACATACTCATCATTGTTATCTTGTTGATAACAAGTTGATAAATGAGTCCTGAGGTCATTTACATCTGTGAAAACAAGGGTACACTCTCCACAAATATATTTGGTTTCTTCATCTTCATTTGAAGTACAACTTTTCATGGTATGAGAAATACCATTTATGTTAAGAGTCTTATCTTTAACAACAGAATGACTTTTAAACCCTATAATTTGAGTTTCTTCAGTAGTCCTAGTGGCTATAACAGGCTCAGGAACAAATTTACCTTCTTCCATCGGAATGAACTGTTTAGCCATTGCATCTTTGCTTAAAATTTTTACATCCCTTTCGTCACCATCTGACAGACATGGTGCTAGAATTCCAACATTTGCATACATCTCTTTTACATTTTCTATCTGTTTTTCATGACTGACTTTTACCTCAATTGCATTTCTTTTATTCTTTTTCTCTCTTTCCTCTATCTGCACCTGTAATGCACAGTCATTTTCTGTCACATTAATATGTTTATCGTTAAATTCATCAATTCTTGCATACATTTTCAAGTGGGGCATTTGATACTGTTCATTTTTCATACTATTACTACCAATAACTGTGTCAGAATCTATATTTTCAACAAAGAGGAGCTGTATATCCTCAGAACCTATGTGTGTCTTTACATGTAGTGCAAGACTAGACCGACGAAGGAAAATCTGACCACACAAAGGACATCTTCGATTCCAATTCTGAGCAAAATCATCCCCGGCTTCAATACTGTGATGTGAAAATAAATGACTCTTCAAGTTCTCAATTGTAGCACATGGAAGAAGGCATATAACGCAGTCATATGGCTTACCTTGTGAGTGTATTTTCATGTGAGACTGTAATGTTGAGTAGGTTTTGAATTTTGCATGGCAAGCAGAACACTGGAGTAGTCCTTCAGGGTTATGTGACTGCATATGGCGACGAAGGTCTTTTGATATATGGAACACTTTATTGCACACTGAACAGGGAAACTCTTCGTTGCCAGTTTTGTGCTTCCTCAAACAATGCTGAGAAAGTAGCTGTCTAGTTTTGCATATCTTATCACAGTGATGACAGTGGAAATCACCAGTACTATGCGAATTAAATATATGGTTACTAAGAGAAGCTTGGCTACTTAATTTTTCACTACATGTGTGGCATGTGAAAGGCCATGAGGAACTGGATGCACTTCCTTTGCTTTCATTGTGAAGCATCATATGACTTTTCAGACTTGACTCTGTTCTGTAGAATGCCCCACACTCAGGACACACAAACAATCTATGGTTTCCACTGCATTCTCTATGCTTTTCCAACAATTCTTGAGAGGCATACACCTTACCACAGGAACAATAAACATTATTTGATTCATCTGGGTGAAAGACGCGCATGTGTTTACTCAGTGCATTCTTCCTTTTAAAACCTCGATCACACATAAGACACCTATATGGTTGCTTATTAGAGTGACTTACTTCGTGTTCCTTAAGATGGGCTTTAGAAGGAAATACCTTGGAACAAGTTATGCATTTGTGCAGTCTTCTAGTATTCAGTCCAGCCCTCCTTTTAGGCAAACCCTTTTTTTCTTCAACTTCATTGAACTCATGGTCAATTTCCTCATCATTTAAATACATCACTTCCCATAACCATTCCATAGTATTTTTGTCTTCTGGTTTAAAGCTTCCTGGTGTCTCTTGTGAATCCTTTACATTTACGACTTGCTTATTTTTCCTTTCAGTCTCTCTACTGTACATGTAAGGTCTTCTGGTGTCATATTGAAGTTTTTTTTTAAAACAAGATTATCTCTTCCCTCTTCCCTGATTTCTGAACATTTAATGTTTTCCTTTATGGTATTGCCTACAGCATCAGCCTTGTTACTATATATCTGAGTAACAATATCACTCCTTGATTTAACTGTTAGTTTATGAATATCTCTTACATGGTCATCAAATATTCTTTGGGTCTCAAACCTCGTGTCACAGAAAGGACATTGAAAACCTTTCCTTGAAGATTTATGTACTACATATGACTTAATTTGTGTTGTCTCATCCTCAAGTTGACTAAGTTTCATTCTACTTTCGCCGATTCTTTCTTTTTCTCCTTTGCCACTTGCCAAGTGCAATACTCTCCTATGATTTTCCATATCCTTTGTAACCTTTTTAGCTGTAGTTATATTGACAGGCTGGCCATTAGAGAGAAAACTCTTTTCATCAAGTAAGAAGGAAACTTGGTCAGCAATATCTGGAGATGTGACAATACCCTGTATATCATCTATTACTGTAACTTCACCAGCTCCTGTGTCCAGTGTGTGAGTAACATTAGGGTTCTCTGTATCTGATTCAATTGTGTTGTCAGATAAAAATGTTATTTTTTCATTTCCATTATTTTTTCGGCCAGCAAGGAAATGAAGATGTTTGTGCAACAAGAAGGCAGGCTCTGAGACACACATAAATTTGCAGTCTTCTTCTGAGCACTGCAGTTGTTTCTGCTTCAAGTGTATCACTTCTAGATGTTTCTCAAGCCTGATGTATGAGGTAAAGAATATATTACAAAGCTGACACCGAAGCTGGTTTTTATATGATGTACAATTATGTACTTGGGAGTTTGAGGGAATATAGTACCTGTGACAAAAAGGACATTGATACTTTAAGCCTTGCTGATCCTGCAACACACGACCTATACCATCTCTCAAAGGCTTGGGAAGCCTAATCAGCCGATGTTGAATTGGTTTTCTACCCTTTCTCTTCCTTGGCAGAGATTCCTCTTTTGGCCATATTTCATTGCTGTCTTCAGAAATATTTTCAAGGTCTACATCATCTTCTATGGAGCTATTTTCTGTTTCATATATGGCATCTCCCCATCTAATCACTAATCCATCTTCTCGTCTCCTTTGAATTCTCTTACTGGTCCTTGATGTTACCAGATTATGTAATCTCTTCTCATCTTCTACTTCTTTTGCCAAAGCTTTCTCTAAATCTTCTGTGACTTCATCATCATCATCTTCATCTTCATTTCTTGTTGTAGAGGGAATCAATTCTTTTTTCCTTTTTTTCCCCCTTTTCTTTGGCTCTGTCACACCCGACTTCTTTAATGCCCTCAATGCTGCCCTTATACTCTGCCTTTCATCAAATTTTTTTGTAACTGATTTACCCAAAGAAGTCTGAGGTTCATGACCAGCTACCTGATTTCTATTACTTTCCCCATTTTCATTTACTTCTTGTCTTGTTACAAACCTTCTAATATCTTCAGCTATTTTTGCTGAAGTCCTCTCATGATATTCAAAATCTCTAAGGAGTGTCTCACATCTCCTACATATGACAACATGATCACTTATAACTTTTTCACTCACAGCTTCCAGACCTCCATCATATCGAGAGCTTAAGGAAACAACACATACACTACTACCAAATTTAGTTTGTTCCTGTTCATTTGGATTATCTTCTGCATATCCTAATGAAAGAGCCCTAATCAAAGTTTCTTTAAGCGTCTCTGCTTCAGGTCTGTTCCCAATCCTTGTCTGTGATGTATCGGTGTCTGCAATCCGACGTCTATCATGGCAGATGTAGCAAGTGCTTGGTTCCATTTTCATGTTCTGGAAAAACAGAAAACTTAGATAATCAAATCTTTATTATTTGAAAAAAGTAATTACAGTAGGTACATTCTACTGATGAAAGATGAAACTATATACTTCAGTACATTGCCAAGACCATGAAAAATATCAATTGATTGCCGTTTCCCACGTCAGCGAGGAGGGGGTTGTTATTCCATGTGTGGCGAGGTGGCGATGGGAATGAATAAAGGCAGACAGTATGAAATATGTACATGTGTATATATGTATATGTCTGTGTGTATATATATGTATACATTGAGATGTATAGGTATGTATATTTGTGTGTGTGGATGTTTATGTATATACTTGTGTATGTCGGTGGGTTGGGCTATTCTTTTGTCTGTTTCCTTGCGCTACCTTACTTATGCGGGAGACAGTGACAAAGTAAAATAAATAAAATAATAAATAAATACTTTCTTTGATAATTATGGGTGACTGTGATGTATGGTATTTTTTTTCAGCCATGTTTTTAGGTTGCTCGTGGCATCTATCTATAATATGTTCAACAATGTAATTTCAAATGAGAGCACAAAGGTTAAGAGCGTGTTTAATCGTGGGATTTCAAATAAGAGCTCAAGGGTTTCTTAGAGCCATGATCATAACTCAGCACAATGTACTATATCCAGCCACAGTCATGTGCTGGCACAGTGAAAGGGTCAGGCCAGATAAAGATCCCACTGTTGATACAAATTGTAGACTTATGCACTTACTAGTTGTTCTAAAATTGAGGAAAAATTTATAATAATTGATTGGTGTGGTACTTTGAGAGGAATGATTTTATCTCTCCTTTCAAATTAGTTTTAGAAACAATCTACCTTAGACCCCTTGATATTAATATATTTTTTATAATACTCAGAGATATAGTATTTTAAGATTATTCTGTAATGTAGGCCTTTGAGACAGACTAATGCACTTTATTCAGTTGCTTTTGGAAGAAAGAAATTTAAAAATGAAGACTGATAGTAAGTATCAAAGGGAATTCCTACAGGAAGGTGTACCCAAAAGCAGTGCGTTAAGTGTTGCCTGCTTGATTGCCATCACTGACAATATTTTGACACCATTTCATATGACAAATTACCATTTTTCATTAAAGATATGGTCCCTGTTGTACATAATCATTATCTAAAGTTGCTATGTACATCATCATCTTTAGTTGCTGTAAAATGCTTCCAAGATGCTGTCAACAGGATTACTGATTGGGTAAAGGGTAAAGGGGAGGAGTGGTTTGGAAATGTCTTGGGTTTAAAGTCAGGGGTTAGTGAGAGGACAAGAGCAAGGGAAGGAGTAGCACTACTCATGAAGCAGGAGTGGTGGGAGTAT
>JAUTXX010465756.1:0-12591 GCA_032273605.1 Panulirus laevicauda
GTGAAAGCCTGAGTCACTGTTTTCTTGCCTGTGTAGCATGACAAACACTTAGGGAATTGTTTTTCCATCAACCATCGATTTATTGTCAGAGGTTACACCTTGGTTTCATGATGTGTTTTGATAGACCTATAATTGTCAAGTCAGGCATATGTAACTGTGTACAGTGCTTTATACAAGTCTTTCTTAACACCTAAATAATTGAATGGCATAAGTCCCATTACTCAAAATTAGATTTTACTTTAGTTATGCCACTCATAAAAAGGATTAACCTGGAACCTGATGTTGCTTATAACTAGAAGGAAACTTCCCCATTGTCCGTAGAACTAAATATGGATGTTTTTGATGTTTTCCAAGCAATATTACCACCCATCACTTCCAGTAACTCTGCTGCTATGCATATGACAGGAGTTCCATGGAACACCCTTCTTGTTAAATGTTTGTATTGTATAATTGATAAACAGAAATGAGGTTGAATCAGCCACAGGACTAGTTTTGATGAACAGCTCTTTTTCCAGTATTAGAAAACATGAAAAGAATGATTTTAGTCCTTTTGTTTTTTAACAGGCAGATTTGACTGCTGAAAAGTGTCCACAAAACACTTATGAAAGGTGTGTGGGCTGGGAATTTGGATTTGGAGGATGCTTACTGGTATATTGATCTCAGGGGGAGAAGGTTCTTTAACTCAATGGTTGTTTGATTTCTGTCACCTATTTTCTCTGTTAATTTCATGAATACTGAAGAGGGTTGTGTTAAAAAAATATGTAAATGCAGTTTGCTGTATTGCTGAACATGATTTGAATTAATATTTATATGTTATTGAGAGAGAGTATTACACTTGTGTTGACCCATCTCTTTACCTTGTATATCTGTATCGTAACTTTACTCTTATGTATATGTCTGTGCACACACACACACACCCCAGGGTAAGCAAGGCACCCATTTAACGACTAATTGCAAATGGATGATGAACATGTGGGTTTGGTGTGGGCTGACTGCCATATCCAGGATTTGAATCCATGCATGTCTGATCTTTGGCTGGCCCATGCTGATTTGTTGTCAGCAATGCTGAACACTGCACCACAGGTGCTAGCTCTCCCTGGGTATTTCGCATTCCTTTGCTTGATAGCAGTTTGATTGCTACCACCAGTTTTCTCCATTTTTTGTGATTGTCTAATTGATTAGTTCATAAGTAAGAAATTACTGAAGAGAAGCATCTAACTCCAAACCTTTCAACATTAAGTGCCAAATTTTGGCAAATTTTCTCCCACTTGACGTAAACTGTGCATCCATCCAGTATGACTGAATGGTTGTAATTTGATGAGACTTAACATGTGTTTTCAAGATGAAAGCATTAGATATTGTCAAAGATAAGTGATTAGTGAATGTGGTATATTGTTCTTGAGATAGGTTCTCTTATATGCATACCACATATAGATATAGATATGGGAAAATTTGCTCAGGAGTTTGAACACCCTTAGATATTTGGTTTCAATTGTTTAATGTACACTGTTTCAGTTTGTGACATGGTTTCCTGGAATATAAACCCATTGCACATTGAGGGATAGTGATAGTCCTTTGCAAATGAGATTTGATACTAATGGTTCTTGCCCTGTTTGGAGCAGCAAATTGTTGAGATCCTCTTTTCAAAGGAAACCTGTCACTGCTACTCCTTACCCTTTAACGGAACTTTTGGATGTCCTTCTTCTTATACAGTTGGTTGTTAGTATAGGGAATATGGCTGTGCAGCATCCATTTAGGAAAACTCTGTTGTTTATGGCTTTGGATTCAGGAAGAAGAATTTGTGGAACTTGTGCTAGATGTAAACATAGAAGCCCTCTAAAGTTTGAAGATTATAATTTATGGTAAAGGTTAACCTATACCCAAACTTTTTTGTTGTAAGATGTTACAGTTTATTTTAGCAAAAAGCCTATATAGACACAAATTTCCTGGACAATTTTCTCCTTAGGAACATCATCCTTTGTGTTCATTCGGAAACTAAGATTTCATTATTCTGAAAACTACAAAGGTATCCACTTATTTTCCCATCCCTTTCCTTTCTTGTCCCCTTTTCTTGCATCCTGGGAGTAACATGCTCACGACACAGACTCCACTGGTTAGAGAGTGATGGGTTTGGAGGTGCAAGACAGACTCCATTCATTAGAGAGTGATGAGGTTTGGATCATTAGAGAGTGATGAGGTTTGAAGGTGCCATTCACTAGTGTGCCAATGATGTAACAGACTTGACATGTTATATGGTTACATTAACCAGCCTCTTTAATATTATGGTAGTTGAAGAGGGCTTGAGCCTAGAGAATGCACCCAATTAAGGGGAAAAACAGTGTTTTACCCTCCCTGATAGTCGGTGCTTTCTCTTCATTTCTCTTTGGTAAGTGATTTTCATATTCCAGAACCAACAAATTGGATGATATGGAATATGGAACTGTGTGGCTGCAATAGTAAGACACAGTCTTGAAATAGTTAACTTAAAGAAATAGATGTGCAAAAATAACAAAAATTTAGTATCTTTAGCAACTTTGATTACTAATAGCTATGGTGACCTTGTGCATGATGAGATAAGCAGGATTTGGATCTACATGGAATGATTTGTTGGAGATGTAGTTGTAAAGAGTGATTTTGAGTGAGGTGAGATTGTGCTATTTTATTTTGCTGATCTATTGTCTGTCCTGTGGGCATAAGAGGTTCTCTAGGATATTCTCTCAAAAAATAGGGATTAAGAACCTCTAGCCCACTATCTTTGTGGTGAAGAAACTCTGGCTTCCTAACCCTTGCAGTTCTCTCAACTTATTAGTGGCAGCTTGCTTACCTTCAGCAGATATTGCCTCCAAGGCCCCCATTTGCTCAGTAAAATTTTCATCATTCCTGCCTCATGTACACTGAATTATTTCTGGAAATGATAACAGCAAATTCATCATCTTTATCTATTTTTTTTGTGCTGTCATCAATCCCATTTATCATGTGGCTTGCATTTTTTGTATGTATGTATCATTCAACATACATTATGATACATATTATGATTTAAATGAATGACATTGCATCTCACCAGCCAACTGTATTGCCTTCTAGGGTGCATTTCACAGTTTAGAAACTGTTGTACAATACAGTCTTCTAAAAAAGAAAATCTTCACAAGTTTGTTATTACAATTAATTAGACAAAACATTTTAAATTCAATGACATATCTGTACAAATCTATTTAGTAAGCCATTGTTTACATGAGCTATGTACCCTTTAGCTTATACTGCTCCACTGCCAGACGTATGAGGTATACCAGGAGTATTATTAGGCCTACAGAGTGAGATGTGTGGTATTTTTGGAAGGTTTTCATCACTAATATTTACTCTCTTGTTAGTGTGACACAGTTTCACAAATTATTGCATAACAACAGTGCACGGACTTACAATAGGCCCCCTTGACATCTTTAACTAGACTGACCAGTGTGTGGGAAAAATTTAGACAATAGTAGAGGTTTGAAGAATCCCTAAAAGGTGACCTTCTCTAACATTCGTTCTTCTACTCAAGATGGTACCAGTTGGTTTGGGAAGCCTTACAGTCCTTTTTTTAAGAATCTGATGTGTGAAGTTTCTCTTTAGCATTTTTAAAGAGTTTCACAACTGCCCCATGAGGGCCCTTCAACAAATCCTGCCCTTTGGATTTTGTTTAATCAAACGGGCCCTGTTTGGGATGAACTTCTTCAGTCTTTCTTTTTGAGGAGACCAGTTCCTTCTCCACTGAGCCTAAGGAGGAACTTTCTAAAGTTATAGACATTTTTACAGCCTAATAGTTTTTCTGACAATTTAGGTCTTCAACTCCTCAGTGTCCTCTCTTTTTTCCTTATAATCTTGGGCTTTAGAAGGAGTCAGTAGATACAGTCTACGTCCATGTTCAAGAATCTAATTTCTGATAACATCATGTTGGTTAATCCTTCCAGTGCATTGAGTTTGTCATTACAATTATATATACTGTAATTTTCTAAATGAGATTATTTACAGATAAGCCTGGAGAGGCCCTGTTTATGTATGCTTTGTGTATTTTAATTTTTGCCACTGCTGCTACTGGTAAGATGTACTCCAGGAGTATTTTATGGAATGCTTATTGTAAGTATTTTTGTCACAAAGATGAAATTTATGGGTTTCATTAATATCTGTTACCTTGTAAGAGTAAGTCAACTTCAGAAACTACAGTGTAACATGAGGACACGGACTTCTTTAGCATATCCACACGTGCTGACCTGTGTATGGAAAATATTTAGGCTAGTATTGTGAGAAAACAGTAAGTGAAATGCCACTATAAGTGTTGATGGCTGTATTTGTACAACCTGGTATCAGTGAATAAAAAGAAAAATACTGGGGCATATGCAAGTCATTCACAGTGGTATAAGATAACCCCAAACCCTAGAGTGCTGGCTGAAAATGAAGCTATTAAATACAGAAATATTCCTATTGTCATTAAATCTTGCAAATATTGCCAAAAGAGCTTCAAGTTTTATGCACTTTTGATTCTCTTGGAGACTGGACTTCTCCAGAGGTTATAGATGGTAACATTTATTTGTGCACTTGGAACCCTGGAACTTTTTTGGTGGGGAATATCCCTCCATGGATTAAGAAATTCATTGTATTGGATTAACCTGGGCTTTGTGGTAGAGCACATAATGTGAGGAAGTTGGCCTTTGCCTTCATTTTCCTCAGAAACTTTTTGATGGAGAAAATCAACAAGAGTTATATAGCACTCGCCACTCACAGTAGACAGTACCTTAGCTTACATTTTTGGGACCTATCCAGTCTGACTCTGGGAATTCCTCCTGTAGGAGAGAGAGGGTCTAGTATGCCACTGAATTACCATTGAAGGTATTTATTTCTACCTCTGGGTTTAATCTTATTATCTGAAAGTTTCTTTTCTCAAGACTCATTCATGTGGGTATGCTCTCTTGCTGATGGGACAGACAAGAGAGGAGAGAAATATAGGTTCTTAAACCTCAAATCACCTCTTTCTGGGTTGGTGTCTGGCGAGCCTTTATTTTCCTGGGTTCTTTTTTCTGTCCTGCCTTCTCCTCAAATTTAAGAACCTATTTCTGTACCAGCTCTGACTGCTTTTAGGGTGACACCTACATTCTTTAAATTCTGAGCTGTAGAGTGGCCAGGGATGAGGGGGTAAATGACATCATCTCTCTGGCTTTCTTTGAAGGGTCAAAGGTGGCCCAGAATGAACAAGTTGCCGCTACCTAGTTGGGAGAATAGCAATGGGTGGGGATGCCAGTATTTCCCTCAACTGTGTTAGCATGTTAAGTTCTGTAAAGATTTTGATAAATTTCTTGTGGATACTAGATTAAGATAAGGCTGAATACCACTTCAAGTTTTGGGAAGTGTTTTGACATGCTAGGATAAAGAAATAGTAGTTGGAAGGCACAGAGTAGATCCTGCAAGTTAGTGAGCACTGGTAAGGAAGCACAGATTGAAAGCTTATATGCACCTGTCCATGCATGCCCCTCAGCTACATCATCATGTATCCAAAGTGCTGTTTTGCATGATGCAATCATATTCAATGCATTGTTACTAACCATTGTTTTTTATGCATCAGACAAGTACCATGTATTCTTGATTAAGTATAGTAGAGATGCTGTTTTCATCTTTGATAAACTATGTCTGCAACTGTCCTTTGGTACTTCAAATTCATGTCTGTGAGAAAATTTATACTGATGGGTTGCAGTACATGTAAACTGATGCTTTGATTTTTGTACATTGCTAGTACCTGAATTACTATCATCTTTTTAACTCACATGCTTTTGAGGTACAGTGTGAACCCAGCTGGCAACTGCTACCCATATCTTGATGCCCAAGCCAGGCATCAGTTCTCTGCAAGCATCCAGTATAAAGGCTTAGTGTGTGCCACTCATATAATTCTATGCTTGCACCAATATGTTATGGTTACCCAAGTTTCCAGCAAGTACCCCTGATGTGGGAAATGGTGATCAAGTATGAAAGAAAGGAGAAAATATATGAATAGTGTATAGAGGAAATATCAGCAAATGGAAGCATGGAAGTTGAAGTAAACCATGATTTGGGTGAAGGAGGCTAAGGTCTTGGGTGCATTGAGGAGTTTGTGGATAGAGATGTCACTGTCATAAGGGCATAGATGGTTATGTTTGATGATAGTAGTTCCAACAGTGTCGTATGGATGTGTAGCTTGGGATCTTAGAGAAAAAAGAACATAAATTGATTGATGTATTAAAAGTAAAATATAGAGAATGTATGCAAAAACTGAAGTTATGCTGAAATTATTTAAAAGTAATGAGAGGATGAAAAGAGTCTGAGTACGAGGGTATGTATGTAAAAATTGGAGGAAAGAAGTAGAAGGGGGAAACTGAGGAGATGTAAGGATGGAGTGAAAGAATCTTTGAATGATCAGGACCTGAACATGCAGGAGGGTGTGAAGCATGCATAGAAAATAGCACATTGGAGTGATGTAGTATACAGGGAACAGTGTTGTCATTTGGCTGAGTCAGGCATTTGAAGCAGTTGGGGGAACTACAAGGTTTGTGTGGCTTGCCTGTGGATGAGAAGGCTTTAGTTTTGGTGCATTATACATAACAGGGAGAGAATTAATGTAAGAAAATGAGGCTGTTCCTGGCAAACAATTATGAAAAAAATACATAATTTCTTTTTTATTTTATACATATTTACTATTACCCGCATCACTGAGGTAGCATCAGGAACAGATAACTGAGCCCTAGAGGAAAAAAAATCCTCGCTTGTTTCCTTACTTTGTTCCTTCATTTGGAAAATAATACAAGAGAGGAGGATTTCCTGCAACCTAATTATGACATGCAGGATATATTTGGGTAGTTTTCTTTCTGCCTTATCCCCAGCTTGCCTTTTCTTACTTAAATGAGGTGGGACTAGAAACTGAGTTTTTGAGGAAAATGACTTGCTTCATTCCTTCTATCCCTGCTTTTAGGAAGTGACATTATGAGGGGGAAATTCCATCCCCTTGCTTCCACCCTTCATAGTTGCCCTGAACTACACATAGGAGAAATGTAGATAGTATTAATTTTTCCTGTACCTAGGAATAACATAGCCTTTGAACTCTGCCATTCATCAAGTCAGAGATGACTCTTTCCCAGTGGGTGAAGGAAAAAAAGAATAATATATATTATTCATATGTGAAGAACCTCCCTTAACCAAAACACTATACTTTTCTTTATATTGGTGTGGTAAGATGATGAATGGACCATAGGTAGCAAGTGTAAGATTTTTTCTTAGCATGATTTCACACTATATACACCAAAGCACTGTAATGTACACAATTTATGGCTTCTTTCTGGGAATAATTTCACACTAAGTACTTTACAGACGTACTTACTATTTGTGTATTTTCACACTGGCAGAACTTTATTTACATGAATAAATGAACAAATAATCTTATTACAAAAAGCATGAGGGCTAATACTACATTAATTGTTTATTTTATTTAAAAAAATCAACCCTTTCATAACATTACAGAATGCAGACACGTGATTCCTTCATGACTGTGACTGCATAACATGGGCTGATTACCATTAGAATTAACTCAGGTTTTTATGACTATAATAGAATCACCATAGACCTGCGCAAAGCTATAACCTGAATATCACCTTCTCATTCACAGCTCTCCTATAGACCTTACTGAGTAGACTAAACAGACACTTGCATAATATGCACATTTACTTTTGCCCCCTAATATTCATGTAAGATGCATGCATTCTTAAAGTTCTCAGGCACCTCACCTTGGACCATGCTAGTGTTGAATAGCCTGACATTGTCACTACTTTTCTCAACACTCAACTGCACTTCCATCCACTCCTGTCACTTTGCCACAGCCAATGCAAGGCTTCCACTATCTCCTCTCTTTTTACTTTAATCACTAGGGCTTTCCCTTACTATCTCATCTCAGACATTCCAAATCTGCCGCCCTTTCATGTAGAATATTCAGCAGTCCCTCAAAATACTCATTCCATCTCTTTTTCACCTCTTCTTTGTTACCACTTCTCCATCTGCTCCCCTCACTATTGCTCCCAATTGTTCTCTTTTTCTTCTCATGCTATTCAGCTCTTTCCAGGGTATATACTTATTCTCTCTGAAGTTTACTGATACTCTTTCACTACATCTCTCATTTGCCTTGTTTACATGCTCTTACATTTTTATATTAACCTCCTGCTGCTTACTTTTGAACTTTTTTTACATGTGCCTCTCTTCTCTCTTTCAGTAGCAATTTGATTTCCTCATCCCACCCGTCATTCTCTTTTTTCATGCACCCATGTCAGCACTACATCACTAATTACCATTCACTTCCCTTGTTTCACATGATCACACCCTATGCCACTCTTCACTCATTCTCTCTTGGTATCTTGGCACACAGTCCTCTTTTCCAAGCTCACTCACTTTCACCACTTTCTTCACACAGTTCATGTTGCCTTTCCTTAAGCCACTTCAAGCATTCAGTCTCATTTCCCACTTGCTGCCCTTCTTTGCATTTTCACATGCAGCAACCTCTCCTTTGCATGAATGTCATGTAGCACATACTTGTGATCCAATAGTGTCTGTTGGCCTTCATCCCCACTTATTCTTATATAGAATACTTATATATGCAGTGAAATAGCAAGGCCTAAAGAATTTGGGATTCTATACAGGCTTCAAATGTAATCCTTACTGGAACAACTCAAGCTGTGCAGTGGGTTGATCCATCCCTGCACACTCCATATTAGGTTCTGTTCATGCACCGTCCACCATGACTTAGTTCAGTCAAAATGAGTTCACTATATCGACTCGCTCTTTTATCATTTCTCTTTGCAGCAGTGTTGCATGTTTCCTTCTCTCTCTTAATGATGTTATTTAGTTTCTGCTAAATTAGCTGCTTGCATGCTTCCTGTTGTAGTATGGTCATGTAGCACCTGACAGCTCATTATCTCCTACAATTATTATGTGATCATTTGCAATTTAAGGAGAGAGAGAAGGAGAAGAGGATCTTGGATTTATTCTTGAAATGCAACAAAGAATTCATATGTAACACCAATGTCAGATTGCAGCATGATTGAGGAACAGATGATTTTGAACAGTAAGCATAAATTCCATATGACTGACCATAGTAAGGGAGTATTCAGTGGATGAATATTAATAGTACTACATAAATCATAGAGAGATTAAGGAAGATAGATAAAATTAAACTTGAATTACAGAGTTGACCTATCTGAAGAAGGATATAAGATGTAGCCCTCCTTCATTTCTTCCAGATTTTCCCTCAAATGAGTTGGACATTGAAATTCTTAAACCGTTGAGCAAAACTTGAAAAATGCCAAAATTATTTTTATTGAGATGAACAAAAAGCTGTGCATGAAATAGAAAATAATCTTAATTACATTTTTCAGTGAGAAGTTACAAAACTACATTCAATGCTGGTTCCATATGAATAAAGGAAAGCATATGTAAGGATTGTAGCAGTATGCTGAATTTTGGGAAAGTAGTATTTTGAGTTTGTAAGCACCCTTAGTATCAGTACCTAACCAGAATTCTCCAATAGCAATAAATGTATCAGAAGTCAAGGATCACTTGCAGATTATCATACTAATAAATTCTTTGAAAGTTTGAAAAATGCTTATTTAATGTGAGTACACAAAGGAGGGACCAAACATTATGAAAAATTACCAGCCACTTTCACTGACATTCTTGTTTTTGAAAGAGCATTAAGGAAGAAAAATAATGTATAGTCAAACAATGTGTATAAACCATGACAGTATGTACCAGTTCTGTTGTACATCTTGTCTACCACAATTTTGTGATCATTGATGCTTTTGAGGATACTCCTGATATGTTCTCATCTGTAGTAAAGGAACTCAAGAATACATTTGTGATATGCACATGTGCTCTAACAAAAAGTAGCAAGTTCTCATTACAATTTATACACAGTTTATTGTGCAGTTTGACTCTGCATGTGTCTTGTAAGATATCTGAAATGGAGATAAATGTTTTCATATAATTTTTGGGGGACTGAATGTTATTTGTCTGATATATTCTTGATGAGTTTCCTAACCATCTGCTATGAGTGAGATGGACTGTCACGCATATGTTTTTTATGCTGAGTTCAGAAATTATTCTTTAATCACTAGCATATCTTTTGCATTTTAACATTTAGCCTTTTGCATACCGTGGTCTCTTGGAGGTTGTCTTTGAACACTGTCTTGCAGGTGGGCAGCTGACAACTTTGCTTAATGGAGAATTCAGTCTTGAAACTTGTGAATTAGTGGTGCTACCTAATGTACTGATTAGCTGATCACAGTACATTACATTTGTTTCTTCTTAGGGATAGGAATTGAAAAGAATATATCTTCTTAACCATGTTAACTCTAACCAGCATTCTAACTACTAATGCATCAAGGCCTGTGCATGTATGATATATCTATCCAGTGATAAATCCTTCCATCCCATGTAGATGAGGAAGATAATGATAAAGAAAGAATATGATAATGATTAGATATTATATGTGACTGAAACTAACATGATTTTTGTACATGGACGTGAAGATAGTAACAAATGCAATAAAAGTAACATGCCTTTGTATTCTTGTAGTAAATCTTGTTAATCTTCTATTCTGTGATACCCATCTGCCACTAAGACTGTAATTTAACTTTCCCTTTTGATTCTATTCTTATAGTTCTGTTGTGTGAAGATAATATAAATGAGTGAAACAAACTGAATGGTAAATTCATTATCTAATTTTGGATACTGTAAGATTGATACTTGCAATGGTGTTTATAAATGCATCTTGTCCTCTGTCTGCAGCCGACTTGTGACATACCCTGCAAGTCTTTCTGATAACTTTGGTTATGTATGCATGAAAACTGAATGCTGATCACCTTAATTTGAAAGAAAAAGATTAGATGGGGTCATTATGCATTATCTTTTGAATATGAAAAATAAGGGTGATTACTTCATTCATTTGTATCTATATGCATGTAATGGAAGTGATTTTTTTAAATCTAAGAAACTTGGCAGCATCTCTGAAAATACATGTAGAAATAGAAATGTCTCATCAGTAGACTAGCATACACCCTTCTGTGGAAATAAAAGTATGTAGCTTGTCATAAGTTGGTTGTATGACTTGGATGTGTATGGTTTGTACATCTGTACTGCTGCTATCAATGAACTCTCCTCTTCATGTTCCCTTACTGCCTCCCTCACCTGCTGCCCCGACTCTGATACCACCGATACAAATCTGCCATCATTGACCTGGAATCTACAGGGCAACTTTAAGGTAGTGGTATATTTCATAGCTGTAATATAAATGTTGGGCTGTGGGTGGTGGTTTTCTCTATGTTTATATGTACAAACTTCCTCACTTTGGTTCCTGCACAAACACTGTCTTGTAGAACTGTATTTAAAAACTTCTAATTCTTTCGGTGAACACTATCCATGGTTAATGATCCTTCCCATCATCAAGGCTTTAAAGCAAACAGATACACTCAAATCAAGAAATGTATCATAAACAAATGACAGTTTAACCAACCAATGCCCTCAGAAAGACATTCTGAAATGGTAAATTGTTGATTTTTTAATCCACAAGTTGATTATATTGCTTGATTTGAGTGTTTTTTCAGGATTTGATATCTTGAATTACTTTAGTTTTGTTTAATGATGTATAATATGTTGATGTGTACTGAAGAAAGCTTATTTATGTTTGAAGTATATGTACTGTCAGCACACTTGTTTTTCATGTCATGTACTTTCTAAAGCACATTTAGATAATTTATTTGTAAAATTGCACATTTTAATTGAATAGCAGCCCCCTTTTCTTTTTATTTAACATGAAAATGTTGCTGGAATTGTATGTATTTCATTTTATCAATATATAATTATATGCATTTTCTTTAATAGCATAGATCACCTTTTTGGGGGGCAAATTTCCCATATTATTCACATGTTGATAAAAACTCAGAGCACGTACAGTAGGCATATACAGTTAATTTTCATCAATAGTGTGATATAATAAAATCAGAACAATATTCTTAATCTTTTGTTATGCACTCTTTTTAATCAAGTCCTCATTATGACTATGAGATACAAGATTATAAACTTACAATAGCAGTAGATTACCGAGTCACATGTTATCTAATGTTGCAGGTTGGATGGAATTCAGGATTAGATGTATGGTGGCATGAAGCAATTAAGAATGTAAGCAGTGATTGTCCACCAGAATGGATGGATACTGAAGACCCCCTTTTCATGCTTTATACAAGGTTTGTGATTAGTATGGTTTGTAATTTTTTCTTACTCTTACGAACTGCATTATTGCTATGCCACCTCTGGGAGCCGTGTTGTAAGGGGCAAGAACATTGCTGAAACTTTACAACTCCAAGGGATGAATTTAATGATCCTTAGTTATATAATTTCAATCTTAAGTTATGATAGAGCTGTGACAGTGATTCTCTTGGAGGCTGTGATTAATTTAAGCTGGAAATGATGAATGGCACTATGGACCTTTGTGGGGTAGTGGTTACTATTGCTGACTATGACCCATCTAAGGGCTGCCCAGGCTCAGTTACATTG
>JAUTXX010465867.1:0-12590 GCA_032273605.1 Panulirus laevicauda
ATACATAGATCTTCTTTTGCAGGTGTTTATAGCGAGAATTACTACTTCATACTGTAAGAACAATGTATGAATGACAGACGAAGGTAAAAGAAACATAACTATCCTTCCAGCAAAGTTTTGAATAGCGGCTCATTTATAAGTAGAGTGCATAATAATGCTCCTTGCTCTACTCAGTATAATCAGATATGATCTTCCCTTATGATCAGTTCTCATAATCTTGCCGTTCAAACTATATCTAACTATTGCTGGCAAGATCTTAGATCATTTGCATTTGCCAATTCTTTTGCTGTGAATCTTCATCAATTTAATTGGAAATGATTTAGCATAGATCATTTATATTCTCTTTATAATGAAACCAATGATGGGGTTTCTCGTAGAAAAGACTTCTTGGACTTTGTAGCATGCGCGCTTGCAAACAACAGGTCATCAATATCTATCTTATATGTCTTGTCTCTACAATTCGCTTTTGTCTCTACAATTCCACGACCCTCCCACAGATGGGTATGCGAGACGACAAAGGCCAGAATGTCTCCTCACGCGCCCATGAGTCCTACTCTGCCAGCCAGGCCGATACCCACATCACACCTCTACTTATCGTGTCACCCACATCACCCATATGTAAACCTTCGTATCTACCTACAGCTGTGACAAGGTTAGCCTTTTCAATGCTTAGTTATCTGGTGAGAATTAGAAGGACGAATGGTAAATAATTGTCCTACTATCCAAGATGATCTTAGTTCGTGGTGTCACATAGTATCAGAGGGCAATTTTGAAGAGGACATGTAAAACATCGGTAAACATTTGCATTTATTTGCTGAGTACTGCATATTTCTCCGCTTTCTGGTTTTCTCTGTCTATATGTCTATTCATTTCTTTCTCTTTCTCTTTCTCTCAACTTACACATTCCTGAAGTTTCTTCAATCCTTGATACAGCATGTAAAGAATTTGGCCTATTTGAAAACAAATCTGTGCCTTTGTTTTCCTTGAACTTACACACAAGAACTTGACGTTGCAACAATTACATTACCAAGTCTCACAAACTAAGACCATATTCATACATTCATTTCCACCATAGCGATTTGTTTCAAATATTTCCTATCAGCTTGGGTGAATTAACCATTCTGAACAAAAGAAAAACAGACGAATGAAGACCTCTGAAATTTTTGAGAATGGTAAATTGCTGTAAATACTGAAAGAGAATATAAATGGAATTTCAGTCGCCCTTGTTTTGATTTTGTATGAACTTTTACATTCTCTCTTTTTCAAGAAACACGTTACCAGTTTGAGAGCATTTATAGATCTTAGATGATTTTTATCAGCTGGGTATTAAATATTTCATTTGGTCTTCGGAAGGTTTTAAAGGCGTCAAAAATTCAGTATTCTCTGCGTTACAGAAATATCCACGAGGCAACTTCAGAAGGTAGAAACTGTGCATGATATACAAGTTCAGCACGTCTGTATTATAGAAGATATCAATTAATGAGAGACTTTCAACACCTTTAGAGATCATAGTGTCAGAAAAGAATTTCTTCGAATAGATTGGTGCTTTATATAACCTCCCAAGGTGATATGTTTTTCCTCCCAAGGTATTGTGTATTTACCTCCTCATGTACTGTTTCACTTCCCCAGGCGCTTTATATTTCCTCCATGGCTACTTTATTTCAACTTTTCATTATTGACAATCATAGGAGGAATTAGCCTTCATGAAGTTAATATTTTCTTTTACTTTGTCGGTGTTAGATTTATACAGAGCAAAATCATGGTCGTCTGTTGTTAATATATGTATATTCTGTTAAAATCTAATATGTAAGCACTTTACCATCCTCAACATTAAAGATTATGTAAATAAGAATGGAAGTACGTTACAGAATAAAGAAGACTAAGAGATAATATCATTCCAAAGACGACCAACTGAAAATCAGTAAATCATGTTGAACCGAGTCTCTAAGTTACAGCACGACCCTGATGCCTTCCACAGACCATGCAGTAGGCGATCGACCCCCGACATCACATGCTCACCTGGGTTGTGCCCACAGGGGAGAAACGAACCCGCTCACGGTGACGACAACACACCCGTTCCTAGGCCCACAAATTCACGTTGTGCAGCTCTCCGTCGCTCCAGGATCCCCGTCAGGTGGGTGTTGAGGATCATCCGTTGCTCACTTCGCTCCTTGCACCGTTGGTGGTCATGGAATAAAGCCAGCGACTATATCTAGTTAGCATCCAGTGAGTTTCCTGTATTCGGTGCCTATCTTCTGATACTTTTAATCCTATTGTAATTACACTGTGTTAGCTCCTAAGGTGGTAGGGTTCAAAACACCGATAACACAGCCCTGGTCCAAGATATGCTCGTGATGGAAGACTCAAGTAAAGTCATATCCTCAACATGCACCCTGTGAGGTACATTTACGCACCACACATTTGGTTTGATGAATGCACTAATTATATCCCTTGGATTGTATATATATCCTTATTTGCTTAATGCACACATAAGAGATGTAGTCAAATTAATTTCTTAAGGCCACACTTACATACATATGGAAATTTGGAAATACCGTCTACACATATTAAAGTTTCTGGACACTTATGGCACATATAAGTAGAAAGTTATTCCTGTAAATGATGGAATGGAGTCCCAGTAGTCACGACGCAATCAGGCTCAGCAAAATATCAATAGCCTGTCTATGCCAAGAGACACACAAGACAAACTGGATTAATAAAAGATTGACGACATTACACAATCCTAATGGTTTATGGAGACTGCAGGTCAATAGGGATAATTCAGTTACCTGAATGTACGTTACAACTCCAGGTCAGCACGAAAGGCCAACGATACTTGTCTGGGGAGTGACATGACCTCACATGTTGGCCGCTCCCAAAGCCTGTCGAAGCTCACTGACGAAGACCCGGCTGAGCAACCAGGGCACTCTCAGCAGCGCAGCCGCCCAGCTGCGTCCTCACCATCAACTACTCCTCGAAAACCCAAGTTCCAGAAGCCCTGCAGGGGCCAGTACTCCTCCAGTCCCTGCCGCAGTACTTGTCAGGCGTCGTCACCCAGGCCTCCTCCCTCTCACCGACACTCCTTCTCGGGCACACTGCCGGTTTACAGAGATAGCCGACACTCACCGTGTATTGCAGGTCATGAAGTGTATCAGATGCCACAGTACTTCACCTGGCACCTTACTCTGCGAAGCCCGTCAAATTCTCCATTAGGAGGCAACAGGAAGACTTCAGGGAGGTAAGATATAGATCTTGCTGTTGATTTTATGGTTGATTTTATCCAGGTTTGAAAAATGTTCATTGTGTAGGGATCTAACTCTCATGGTTAGAAAAATGTCTTACAAGTCACATGTACACTTGAGATTATTACATGAGTAAGTTAGCTAGATCAAACATGTAGCTAACTTACCTATGTAATAATCTTGAGAATATCGTGTATTTTCTTTGAAAAGAAAACAATAGTAATATGAATACTAGAGTATAGAATATGCCTTAAGTAGTGATTCCTGTAACATTATATCTATCAATCTATACAAACTAAGTATAATCATGTATCTGTGATTACTGCTTTGTGTAGTGTGGGAAGGGAGTTACACACTTGTGAGGCCACATCTCTAGAAGTATGTGCATGTGTTTCATAATCATAACAAAATCAAAAGCAAATCGTACAGGAATTCTGTTGATGGCCGATACCCAAGCAATAGTGGTGAGAGTTGTGACTCCGATGACCAAGAAGGAGGAACCACTGGTGGTGAAGGAAACCCTGATAAAGAGCAAGACGATGAGTTTGTCATCGAAGAGACGTGGCAGAGCTGCAGAGACGAAGGTGAGGTAGACGTGGCAAAGATGCAGAGCAGTAGGTGAGATTCACGTTACTAAACTACACAAAGGAAGGTGAGACAATGACAGTTGTTGCTTCTCATGCTGTCCCCATGTTTGCAGTGACAATAAATGTATTTGAATTATGGAAGTAGTGAGAGAATATGACCGTGAATACGCTAAATATCAAGGGGTTGTTTCAAATCTTTATTCACCCATATCTTTTCCTTGCAAGAAAACCAAATAGTCACCTCCAGCAGAGTCAGAAGGTTTCTGCTGGAACGGGACGTCGACTTCGTGAAGACGGCTTTCCCATTCCATAACCCCACAAGTTATATCAACTAGTGTGGAGTAGGTTTTTGTGAATGATGCAATTCCATTTAATTCTAGAGAGACCCAGATGCGGAGGAAGAGGGAGCAGCGGCACCCCTGAACGCAAGGGCACTATTAAGGGAGACAGGGCCAACGTACAGTCACCCCTCGATAAAGAAACACTTGTGGCATCCCGTCACTACAACATTTCCGGAATAGTGGACTACCTGAACACCATGATGCAGGTGAGTCAGAGGGTTGTGGAGAGACCAGCCATAAGCCATTCCTTCTTACAATCACACTTTTATCCACTCTCGAAGCAGATTCCATTAGAGACATGCATCTGGTAGACTTAAAACATTGAATAGTTCCTGAACGTGATTATATGCATTATGTCTGATCTCATTGTTAGATTTAATCATAATAAAAGATATGGTGATTTAGAAAACGGACAATAATCTAACACTTAGTTACAAAGGTTTAAGGAAGGTACAATAGGTAAGAAATACTACATTGCCAATATGATGCCATTTGTTGCTTCTTATTTTCGCAGTAGTTTTGATAACTCAGGTGCCAAATCATTAATAGTTCGGCCTCCCTCAGTATGCTTTCATCTTTTTTTCTGTAACAGACGAGCATCGTGAACCAATTAACATTTTACCACTTCATAGGGATCCATGATTTCACGTACATCATCCAATAAGCATATACGATAATGAGGTTCACGCACGTAACCTTTAGTTACTAATATAATTTGCTGATTGCAGGACTCAGAGCAAGATGACACAGAGAGCTACTGCAGCGACTACGGGAGTGGGTTGGCTACTTCCCCTCCAGGACGACTTTCTGACACAGACTCGACCATTGAAGCCTCTGCCGTATCTATAGACCTTCCACTGAAGTCTTACCCGGCAAATAAGATCTCGTATTCTGTACGAAAGAAACCGAATCTAAAAGCTTTACGATGGAGGAGCTGCCAGGAATTGATAAAGCCCCAGGAAACCAAATCTATCCTGAAACGTCAGCTGTCTGAACAATCCCTCAAGTGTCTAGAAGAGGAACTGACGTTACCCGGAAGGTCAGTGGAAGTGTACGATGGCAACTTGGGCGTCTCATTAGTTATGCTGTCGCGGTACAAGCATAACCTGTCGTCATCCATCACTAACAGCCACATCAGTAGTAGAGTGTCAAAGGAAGAGATAAATGGACGTACTTCAGAGACAAGCTCTTCAGGTAAAGTGAGAACAAACGGGGTGTCTGCAAGAGAAAAACGCATTACTCGTTTAGAGTCCGGAGACAGTGAAGAAAGTATGGACTTCAGCTGCCATGATTCCATGAGGGTTGAGACATCGAACTCAGTTTACGGGGAGTTCATTGAGATCGATGACTACATGTTGCCTCCTCTTGCCTCCTCAAAGCAAACGTTTTCGGCACCTCTCGAAACTCACTCTAACCAGCAGACTCGATCTGGCAGCAAACATCGAAGATCCATAGCCTTCAAAAGCAATGGAGGTTCTTGTTATAAGGAAAAATCTATTCTTGCTAAACAGTATAGGAAGGACAGGAATATTCTCAGCACCAAGAAGCCTTACAAGGGTAAGAGTTTTATTTTTCTCATATGATTTGTCCTCTACTGATAAATTACGTCTTAAGACAATATTTCACTTTGCAGATTAGAATCATGGCACTTATTCAGTATGTGCTATAGACTTTAGGTCAATGTAAAACCATATGATTTATATCTCAACGAAAGTACTGCTACTTAATACACAAGAGATTAAAGATCTAAGATTGAGAGTGTTTTAAACATTCTTCTGATCATTAATTCAGGATATGTAACGTCATCCTCTTTGAGTGATGCTTCTTTCTCGGCTAAGGTGATAGTAATTGATGTATTGAGAATGAAGTAACGTAATACCTCTTGCTTTATGATCACCTCTTAAGGGGACTGGCCGTTGAATGAGGTATGACAAAGGGCAACAAGATTTGAACAAAGAGGAGAAAAGAAGAGGAATGTAAGAGCCTCTGAGGGGATGGAAACTTTATACAGTCTGGGATTTCCAAGACAGATGTTATGGTGGTGAGCAGTGTGTTCATGGAGCTATCAAAAGTGGTGGGAAAGTCATGATGAACCTTAAGAAGAAAACTGCAAGAAATTGAGTTAGTGACACTAGATAAAACTGGGTTGCTTTTATCCTCCAGGGAAATCTTGTCCAAATCTAAGTTTAGAGAAATAATCATGAGATTTTCCAATGGGATAAAGGCAACCTATTTTAAAACACTGTCGCTAAAACTCATTTCCGGTTTTCTTAAAGTTCATCATGAATTTCACACCTTTGATGGCTCTATGATTCAACCACTCAGCATCATAATTTCTGTCTTAGAAACCCCAGACTGTACAAAGTTACCATCTTATCAGTGTGTCTTACATTCTTAATTCTTTTCTCTTTTTCATCTTAGTCTTATTTGCCCTTCCTTATACCTCATTCAAAGCCCAGGCTCCCCAAGACTTCTGTCCATGACAGCAGATTTTAGTATGTTAAAAGATATCCTAAAAGAAGCGCTCTTCTTTCTACATTTGACTTTGACTTTTCTATTTCATTAGATGACCTGAAACTGTTGATCAAAATGGAGAAGATGAGTCAACTTCGTGACTTCGACGTGGATCACATTCTGGATATACAGAATGACGATGGTAGCGGCCCAGGGCTCAGCGAGGATGAACACCAAGCTGAAGGGGCTTCTTCTACTGGTGAGGGTCGGTATAAGGAACTGATCTTCCTTCACCTTCAGCATATCTTGAATAGGAATATACGGTCCATCAAGAATAAAATCAGTTAAGGGGAGATACCAACTACAATCTTTTCAAAATTCATCTTACATTTGGATTCAAAGATACAAAGCTAATCATAATGAGTCAAAAATGAATACATGGTTGCTATGAGAGAGAGAGAGAGAGAGAGAGAGAGAGAGAGAGAGAGAGTAGTCAATACACGAGAAGCAAACAGTTTCCTTTAAGATCAAAAGCTGGTTTATGTAGGCTACTGTTGTATACATTCAGATATTCTTGTTTTTCTATCTTAATTATCATCTTTCTCAGTGTTTTTGAAGGCCTCAGATCTAATTATCTAATCAGGAATTATCAAATTATCGTTGATTTTCTTCCTTCAGAGGGATCCCAAAGGGCATCACACGGTGCGGGAGTTGTCAGCCCACGAAAGCTTTTGTGGTATCGACAGAAGGACGCATGCCGACGCAGCAGCGAAAGACCCGCCCGTCGACCTAATCCGGCGTTGTCAGGCGCTGGTAGGACAGCAAGCAAAGCGGTCTTGATCGCCCCACCGGAATACCGCCTCCACAGCTCCGGGAGGGAGCAGCCAGTGAGGCAAGTGAGCGTGTCCGATACTTCCCAGCCGTCGAGCGCTCGAAGTCATCCGTCTCGCATCTACTCAGAGACGATGCC
Organism: Panulirus laevicauda; assembly: GCA_032273605.1. Lineage (NCBI taxonomy): Eukaryota > Metazoa > Arthropoda > Malacostraca > Decapoda > Palinuridae > Panulirus > Panulirus laevicauda. Next base: position 7,595 of record JAUTXX010465867.1, read on the forward strand.
TGGCGACAGCAGCACAGAGGATAGCGACACTGGCATCGAGCTCTCAGAACTGGAGCGGTGTGTCCTGACGCTGACTCACCGAAGGAACCAGTTGAGGAAGCAGGACACTAACGCCTTCCTGATCGCTCCACCGGAGTACAAGATAAGCGGAGATTTTACTCCTTACTGATGTTGTGGATCAGAAAGTCACTCGAAGTACTGGAAAAGTCACAAGCTCTTATTCGTGTACACAAATACACTAATTTAACAGGTCTTATCTAAAGGAAAACTTCCTCGTTGATCTCATATATCCAATGCCCCCATTCCAATGCCCATTTGTCCTTGAGGATATAAAAAAGAGAATCTCTATATACATAGAAGGACCTCTTATACTCCTGACACTGGAGTAGAGAGAGAGAGAGAGAGAGAGAGAGAGAGAGAGAGATTGGATCAAAGAAAATATGAAAAGAAATACATAGTGATAGCAACATAAACACTGATGCAGTTGTCTTTTATGCAATATACAAGCTAAGCTTCACTTATACACTAAAAGAGGTAATAAACTTAGTGTTTTACACTTATTAATAGAAGTAATAAACCTAGTGTATTACACATATCAAATGAAATAATAAATCTAGCGATTCACACATACTAAAAGAAGTAATAAACCTAGTGATATACACATATCAAAGGAAGTGATAAGCCTAGTATTTTATGCATACTAAATGAAGAAATAAACTTAAGTGTTTTACACACATTAAAGGAAGTAATAGACTTGGTGTTTTACACATACTAAAGGAGATACTAAACCTAGTGTTTTACTCAAACTAAAGAATGCAATAGACCTTGTGTTTTACACTAAAGAAAATACACCTAGTGTCTTACACATACGATAGGAAGTAATATACCTCTTAATGTTGCTGAAGTGAAGGAAAACTGAGATAATTTTATAGGTCGTTGACGTGAAAGATGTTAAATCGAACTACTGTAGGATCTAAACTGAATTTTAAGAACAAGCCGTTATGGCGGTCATACTTGTCAGACAGACTTCCCATACAAGGCCTAACCAATCCTCTGTATAATTGGGGTTTGTACCCACAAGATAAAACCTTTGACTACCTCGATACATCCACAAGAATCTACATACACTGATACATGCACAAGGAAAATCTTCGATATACACCTATAGATACACAAGATAAGAGTCCTGAAACGTGCATCGATTCATACGCAGGTACGTATAAAGAGCAAACAGTGAACAAGACTCTTTGAAATGAATCAACCATAGAAAAGTCTGAAGGTAGTTGGATAGAGTTAAGCAGGAGGAAAGAGTAGAGGTGAGATTGGAGATCAGTCTCTCATGCCATTTCCTAGCAAAAGCCTTCATATATCAAGGACAAGGACAATGAAGTCCCCAGATTACCTCAGAAAGTTTCACCAAACATTAGTGTTGTAGGAGAGAACATCAACAGCGGATCTCACATTGCGAAAACCAATCTGGTGATCAGAGGAGAGCCTGCGAGATTCAAGATGCTTAAGTGAATGCGAGTTGAGGAGACTTTCAAATGCTTCAGAGACAAGAGAAATTACAGGAGATCAGGACGGTTGTTGGAAGGATTAAGAAAAGAGTATTATAAATCGGTCCAGTCACTACTGTGAAGATGCCAAGAAGTGTCATGGCTTGTGAGTAGATCCGACATTAGGAAGAGGAGCAAGTGCAGTGAATAGCAGCTACCTGCAGGAGTGTTTTCAGATGAACAAACTATCAGTAAGACTATTTACCAACGGCACAAAGGGAAAAAAGGAGAAAATCAAATCCAGAGTGTTGTAACGGTGGTACTGAAGGTCTGGTTTATGATAATGGTGGTTTATAATGTGCTCCAAATCAAGAATGGAAAGTCTGAAGGCTTCAACAGCCTTCTCCAGGTGTCTGTACAGGAAGATTTCAAAGATTATTTGCGGTGCAAGTCGAAGTAAATTAAGTATAAGACCTTAACTTTAAGACAAGAGGACGTCACATCCTCGTAAATTAAGTTGCATAGTCGAAGAATGTTATCGAGATAAGATGTTTGGGAAATCGTAGTTCTGTGCTAGATGTGGCAAGTTGTTCTACCTCCTCATCGTTGTAAATGATGGAAACCTTTAATTGTCGGATAAGGATGATGTACTTGATACATGTGTGATATTCGTTAGTGGTGCCGCCTTGCGTTTCAGTTATCACCATAACGTAAGAATCATTTGCCTTTAATACTAGCGTAAAATTGAAGATAAACTTCCAGCAAATATTGGTTTTACTCCAGTACATATATCCGAAGTCATAGCAGAGATTTTTGTCACAAAACACCACATCTATAATGTAGCAAACAATGTGAGACCACGCTCAACCGTTCGTATACTTGGATCCAGATATCTATCCGTCTCAAATCCGCTTGAACGGAGATTGAAGATGTAATGACTGTTACGTCCTTTTAAAAACTCTGCTAGATCACCCCTACCACTGTATTTCTCATGTTTATCGGGAGGCAATAAGTGAAAATGCTGACACTGAATGTAAGACCATTCAAGGATTAATGGATTCTGTTCAAGTAATGATATTGTTTCTCCAGCAGGCCAATGACGTCATGTTTATGTTAGTCTTTTAGGAAAAGAGGTGACGTGCTTGACCTTTGGGCTTGGCGACTCTGCTGAGTAGCGGACTGAGTGTTTCATCTCGCATTTCCTGGCAGAGTTTATAGTGCAGGTAAGTTTAAGTTTGTTGCAAAGGATATGGAGGAAAAGGTATATATTCCCTTCTTTTTTAGCAGCACCGTTTTATCGCTTCAAGGGAGATAAATGATTTCACATGTTGATAACTGAAGAGCTATTTCTGTAGAAATATAAATGTTCTAGTTTGCGATGGATTTCGTTTTTGCTTTGTCCCCCTGAATGTTTCACAGAAAACGAGTAAAGTAGGGCCTGGACGTAACTTATCTTAGCAGGTACTACAAACACCTAAATCTTAAACACGGTCTTTGTGCCTGGATCCTTCATGAAACAGTTAAAAGTGGCACAGAAAGTAACTGATTGACAAACAACAACGTATTAAGCATCAATAAGTAGCTTTTAGTTAGTCGACTGAGAGAAATATTGACCTATTTACTGAAACAATAGTGGCCAGATGGTAAATGTTTTTGGTGTCTTTAACACTTGGCCCTATCGATTAGTAAAGGGCTTGAATTGGGGCTGTGTCCAAGGGATATTGACACTTTATCGACAGGGTAGGGAGGTGGATTGGGGCAACCTCTCCTGGGAACTGTCGACGGTTGGCTCGTTCGACATCCTGGGGGATGTGGGAGACTACCTGTGACCCAGTAGACGTAGGCGCTTAGGATGTTCAACAGGGTAGGGGAGTGATATGGAGCTACATATTCTTGAAAGCTTCGACACTTGGTTTGTTGTCTTTTTGGAGGAATGTATCGAAGGCTACCTGTGTCCCAGGATTACCCGTTCACTAATGGATGGAGGATATGTGTATGAGTGTGCGCCAGGGCACCCCAGGCGTTCTAGAAGCATCAGGTGAACTGATCCAGTAGGTGGTTGGAGACAATTCAAGCCAGATTGGTTGTTTGCTTTGATGGCTGGAAGGCGAGCCAACAATGGCAATGCCCAACGACATCGACAAGAATCCAGAACAGTGACAACAAACCACATCAAAAACCAAAAATATCCAGAGCAACAGCCAATAACAATGAAACTCTCCAACAACATTGACAACTGATAACAGCAGTGACAAGTCAAGAAAACCACCAACAACATGAGCCAACAATCAACGCTATCGCCATCACCAGCATCTGCTATGTAGCTCCACCAGAGGGTGAGGGCACATCTATAATGGAGCGAAGTCTTCAGTGTGTAGCGATGCGCTCTGAAGAATTTAGATAAACTGTGTAAACTTAAGTCTAAGACTGAACGTTAGGCAAGTTGTAGGCAGAATGTAATCCGTAACTGGACACCCGACTCTCTAACAAACTTTTCCTTAAGTTGAACAATAACAAAATCTTGTTTAGAGACGTGACCTGGGGATTTGTTATCACTTTAGTACACCTTCCTCCAAAAACTGAAGTAGAAAGACCCTCGAGGTAATTCAATGTCTTCAAGTGTTTAAAGTCTTTTATCTCTCTCTAAATCCAAAGAAAACTTTAGATAAGGAAGAATGTTACACAATTTGCAATTCAACAAGAAATTTTGAATGTTACAATATAAACCTTTTCACGCATCTTACAAATATCGAATGATACTATAACTAGCGACCTCAACCCATCTGGAGAGAGATTCTCTGACAGCTGTTCTTTGTTCCCCTAAATGCAGCACTGTGTTAATGCTTTCTGTCAGTCCAGATGCATATAGTTCAGCCAGACTTCCATTGATCTACGACAAAGATCACTACCTCATAGAAAGGTACACATGACCTCCTTTCCCTAAAACCGTATTGCCTCTTAGGTAACTTTTTTGTACAGAGTCATCTGAATGCTTGTCTAGGTACCTGACCGTGTGTCTGTGTGTTCGGGTGTCTATCTGTGTATCTCTGTGTCCGAATGCCTGTCTGTACGTCTGAGGAGAGCCATATGCACGCAATACTAGGAACAGAGTTTACAAAATCACCTGCAATACAGTAGCCAGTGTTTCCGGGCAGTCGTCGACACTTCGACTCAATTAACCCTGTCCACACCGGTATCATCTTGATGGTAATGAATGGTTATCATAAGTATTATCATCAATATTGTAATCTCAGTTTACCGTCTCATTCCCTTATCCCAAGCAAGCAAATCCCCTGTATACTCTGTCATGAACCTGGGTAAACATATTCAAAGTCATCGCTTGTATTACTGTAGCCCCTGCCTGTAAATCCCTCGTCTTACCCTTCATTACGCTACTTACAATAACTGTATCCCTTGTCAACCTTCCCGTTACTCTTCCTCGGGATTACATCGTCCTCTGGCAACCCTCATTAATCTGTGTGTGTGTGTGTGTGTATATA
>JAUTXX010465978.1:1804-12590 GCA_032273605.1 Panulirus laevicauda
AGTTTGTCATTTCTGGGTGAGACGAATATTTCGTCGATGTTATTTGTATACGTTCTGGGTTTTTCTTTATTATGGTCAATTTTGATTATCAGAATTAAACAGCATATTCCAGATGAGGTGTGAATAAGGTGGAATGAGGAGGAAGTAGTGTATTCTTCACATATGGTTTATATTTCTAGCAATGAAAATAATTTGTTTATCATCTGCAGGGTGGCAATGGTCTGTGTATTTTAGACCATTACTTGTAATTGTCATGCCAGGAACTTTTCCTTCCTGTACCTGTAATAATGATTTGCCAAGCATCCTTATAACATATATTTTCATGCTATATACATTACTTTGTATTTGCTTACATTGACATTCGTATATTCTGTCAAGTTGTGTAAACCATCTTGATTCCCCAGGCAGTCTTTCTTTGAGTTTGATATCTAATAGTTTCATGTTTCCAGTGAAACTTGAAATTCTATTGGTGGGCCCTATCTTCACACCACTGATGGTAAGTATGGGTACCAGGTCGGAGCCCTGTGGTACTCCGCTTTAAATATTCGTCGTTTTCTGTCGGTGAAGTGGCTTGCTGGCCACGCGTAGGTTTTATTCTCTTATGTCATCGGCTTAGATTCTACGTAATAATCTTTTGTTTGTCAGGTTCGTTGCCAAAATCTTGACAGTCTAATATCTATACGTATTTTGTAATCTTGACTATTGTGGCTAAAGAGAATTCAACTTTGGTGGATTCGTTTAAGCTTTAAAGATGAAACCCAGCAGCCTCTTTAGAAATTCCATTATCAGAGTCCAACAGGTTGTGCGTCCTGCCACCGACGCTATTTATAACCTGCAAAGCAGATATCCCCTTCCCTCCCGTAAACAACTTGAGCCTCGACATCTCGTACGATAACATCGTCACTCACGTAGCTGTCTACAGTCACATATTCCCTGAACGTACCAAACCTCGTAGTGTCAGAGGCAACCACCAGCCTCGGTAGCGACGAAAGTTGCGTTGACGAAAGTGTCGCAAGGTATAAGCAACCCTGACGAGCTGGTGAATTTTCTGGCTCCCTCCCGGAGAAGCAGTAGTTAATTACATGTGATCAAGGCTATGATGCTTTTTAATTGTTATAGAGAAGCAGCACAGAAAGGAAATTATATTATGGCAGAAATGATAAAAAAAAGAAAAAACACGACGGGCTTGGGTGATGACGGGTGTGGGCGAGGGAGGGAAAGAGTGTTACCTGTTTTGTGGGGTTGGATAATGACGGATCAGGACGGGTGGGATGCCTGATCCTCCCAGCGTCGAGGTAAATCCCTCAGAATATAGATAGACAAAGACTTGGAATATATTCAAGTAGGAATGGAGTGACGGTGGTCGTCTCCTGATAGGGGAGACCCCATTAGTTTATGTGGGAGTAGTAGCCCTCTAAGTGCTGCAATTGCGTTATTAAAAGTAGTGATTATGACTAACAATAGATGGAAGAGTAATTATAATGTCATTAGTAGGAACAGTTGTGTTTGTAGTTGTAAAAAGATTTTCATCACCGTGAGTATATTGACTGTGATTGTTGAGAATCCTCTTTCTAGTATATGTAGATTTTAGTCAACTAACACTACCATTCCAAACGTAGAACGAATATTTTGTCGGCGAGCATGCTCATTGGTTGAGGCAAACTGCATTGTGATTGGTTTACACGCTGTCGGCATTTGTTGCGGGTAGGATATTGTGCCAGTGGCTCACATAACCCACACTGAGATTAACCTGACCTGCCATTGTATAAGATATTAAGTACATGTGAATGGATTCGCCTCAGTCGTACACCCAGATCCCTTCACGACGCTTTCGAGGAGTCTAGCCGGCTGCGGCTTCTTAACCGACATAACGGTCTAGAAGGCTGCTGGCAAAATAACTATAACGATTCTTTTTTTTTTACCGGCCACTGCGAATCCAGTCATTGTGACCCAGATGCCGGAGCTTTTTATGCATTCTGTATCCTTTTGCGTCACCGCCCACAGAATGGGTAGGAGCATACAATAATTACGGTGCTTTTTGTGGCAAAAATCAGTTAAAACGAGGTCGTAACTCAAAATGCGTCTGTTCTGCCGTCAGACATCGTATTTATCACAGACAAATGACTCGCCGCCTTAGGTCTCTCTATGTGTTTTTTCCCCGCAAGGAATGCAATCGGCGGAGGGCTAGCTGCCCTTTTTTTTTTTCCCCAAAGCAGATCCTCAAGGAGAACCACGTGACCAGATAAGTGAGGTGAGGTTCGGCAGTAATGGCAATCGGGGTCCAGCCGGCTTACTGCGGAAATACAGGAATGTTGTGGTATGCGGTTCGTCTGTGAAGTTGGCTGGAAAAATATCCTTGGTACGAGAAGAACATGGGTGAGCCAGATCACACAAAGACCTGACAGACGGACATGGTTATCTGCTAGAGTGCAATAATAGGATCCTAATCCTCGAATCTGTTTAAATTGAAACAGAGAGTCAAAGAGGAAGGTTCCCTCCCACCCACCATACCAACAGCTGTGAAGGTCTACCATTTAGTAGAAAGCATACTGATATTAGACGTTCCGTATGAAGGCACGAATAGAAAACACAAGTCTCGTCAATTTTCAGTTGCCAGAAGTTAGTGATGAAGGATCTTAGCCGCGGAAGGAATAGAACAAAAATGAAGTAGGTGCACATATTGTCTTTCTCTCGAACGGGCTTATCCGGAAATCATAGATATCACCGGAGTATTTTGCAAGAAAGGACTTGAACGTATTGATGGGTTTGAATACAATGCAGCAGACTCAGGGATAGATAGAGACTGTGGGTAGTAGGCTGCCCGCCCTCCCGGCCAGGGGAGCAAGGGTCCGCGTAGGTGTTGGTGAGGTTGTCATTGTAGGACATTTTCTTCGAGGTGTTTCACCGAATATCATCCCAGAATATTTCAATACCAGATCAAGACCATTAAGACCGTCATATACATATAAAACACTCACAAATACATGACTTTTCTTGTCAAAATTCGATGCGAACTGAGAGGGGGAAAAAATCTGAGTTAGTAATTAGATACGTAAGCGAATGTGTGTGTGTGGAGGGAGTGCTTGGTAGGCAGGGTACAGGAATAGCTGCTCGGTAATACTGCACGCACTGTCGTCATTTTATACGGAATTATTCATTCACATTCAAGCATTTCACGTAGATTTTACTTATGTATGGGAGGCTCCACCTACGACGGGAAAGAATTTAATGACTGCTCACTCTTACGTGATAAATATCTGCGTGATAGGACATAGTTGCTAGGATTCAGAGTAACAACATTTTTTTGTAACACTCAAAAACAGTGAATCATACGGTGACGGAGGAACAAAAAAAAATCATGAATAATGTCCAGGAAATTAAGAATTGTATCCCCCACCCACCCCCCGAATATATGAATTACTAAAGAAGGAAGGTGATTGCTGCTGATCTGAGCACACTGTCACCATTGTCACTTGTTATTTTGCCGGTATATCAGCTGCGAGAGTCAAACGGATATAATTTTTTTTCACCCATTGTGCTACTACTGACTGCATTTATCAATATCTGTTACAGATGAACAGTTTTTGCAAATATCCTTATTCTCAGAAATGTCACTTCTGTTGAATTCTAATTTTACTAAGGCCACCAGGAGTCGTCAGAATGCCTTCATGCATCGCCATCTTGAAGTTGGGTTAAAACAGTCATCCTTACCTAACCCTTGAGCAGGGAACTCTCCCCGTTCCCTCCCCAGAATCTAGCTTGCCCCAGCGTACCCCAGAGGTAGACGACAGTGCGAAAAATATGTAACGAGAAGCCTGATAAATCCTCTCGACATAATTACGTTTGAGACCCACTTCTGCCGACGTATCGACATAACTGTTGGTAAAACAACCACTTCTTTACGCCTATTTTCGTGTAATATAAAACAAGACTTTTACTAGTAATGAAGAAACAAAAGTATTATTATCATTATTATTGTTATTATTATTATTATTATTATTATTATTATTAGTAGTAGTAGTAGTAGTAGTAGTGGCATTATTATTATCATTATTATTATTATTATTATTATTATTATTATTATTATTATTGTTGTTGTTATTGTTGTTGTTGTTATCATCATTATCATCATCATCACCATCATTATTACTGGCTTCTTCGGCCGACCTGGAACCTAGCTTAGATCAACTAGAGAGTTAGATCAAAATAACCATACTCACTGCAAAAGCCATAACCACTAGAACCCAGATAAGCGAGATTCAAGAGCGTCCTTAAACTTAGAATAAATCAAAGTGTGTTCACTATACTTTTCTTCACACCCTCATCCTTCCGGTACCCTTATCTTCAGTATACATGTTCAAGACTAGCCTACACTTTCATATTCACTGCTGAGACCATCTCTACGCCTCCATCACTACACCCTCTATACCATTGACCTCAGCATAAGGAGTGAGGTAAAAAGCTTAAGTTTTCCCACAGACACACACACTCAGACACAGTCACACAACTCCATTATTTGTAAAAAGACTATCATTAGTAGTAGCAGTAGTAGTTGCAGCATTTTCAAACAATCGGCCCAGAAATATGAATTGTTCAAAATCACAAGGCACGAGGGCACCAGAGCGTGCCAGCCACCATTTACACCTTGTTAACTCTGGGGTGGGCCTAATATAACATGGCTTTCCTGATAAAATAGCTTCAAAATAGTGGCATAGTACGAAACCGTAGCCAGAGCGGCCACCATGGACTCGGACGATCATAGATCCCTCAGGGAAAGGGAAACTGACAACACGGAGCCACAGTCAGGGCCTTTACCACCGACTTGGACGATTATCGTTCCCTCAGGTATACCGAAGTTGACAGCACTGAACCGAGGCCAGAGCCATCCACACCGAGTCCGACGATAGAAGCTCCTTTAGGTATAGCGAAACCAACAACACGGAGCCATAACCAGAGCCGTCAGCACCAACTGAGACGATCTTAGTTCCCTCAGGTGAAGTGAAACTGGCGACTCATTCACTTTCCAAGCAAGACGCGTGTCAGTTGATCCTCTTCCTGCTGGTATGTGAAACTGCATTCTTCCCGCGTCTTCATTAAAACCCGCTGCTACCTCACCATGGAATCCATGCGCGTACCTACTGTATGAGTATGGCACTCTGATAGGTCTTCCCACTTCGTCTGGAACAGTGAACCAATTTGTCACACAACTGTTCTCTCGCTGTCATGCATAGTGTATCGCAACGAGAGCCTACCATGTATACCCAAGCCCCAAAGACTACCCCATGACTTACCTTTAACTATTCATAATCCTTGGATCAACTCATCGATCTACATATCTCCAAAACATGTTGTTCCCCCTACTGAAGTTTAGGATCCCGATGCCCCAAAGCCTCCTTCATCCGTCAGCGCCAAAACATCAAGTGTCTCCTTCTCAATCTTAGCACCAATCTCTCCCCTCATTTCATCTTGTTTGAAACTTACGTTCAGACATCTCAATCTGGTCCTTTTGTTACAGTTTTTGGAGATTGATAATACATAAGGGGAGGGTTCCCAGCTCCGAAGAACTCCCGCTACCGCCCGTTGATCACTTCGCACGACTAGAAGACATCGAGAATTCACAGTTTTTTTTTTTACATTACACGCTGCAGTACTCTGGTTACAGGGATGTCCTTACATTTGCGCACAACGATACAACCATCGAACACAGAGGTGAGAGACGCTTGGGTTAAAGATTTTTCCGTCATACCGATGGGTCGTACCCTCATGCTCGAGAGGTCGTAATGATTGAGGGTCGTTCCTTTATGTTTGAGGGTCGTTCCATGGTGTTCAAAGGGTTAGTACTGTTGACTACATGTTCCCCCAGCCTGTGTTTGCTGATTGTTAATTCAGATTTTGAATATGGGATGGACAGATACCAGATCTGATGGTCTACGACGAGGTTATTTGTTGGACAGACAACAGAAGACCTGCTTGACGAGGTTATAGAAGCATTCATAATCGTATTTTTGGTAGAAACAGGAAAGTATACCAACAGGGGCTTGTTTTAGGTTAAGGATATGTTCAGTCTATAAGATTATGCCGTCTATAGATGCTTGAGAGCTTATTGGCTAGAACTGTGGACATGGTATCGAGTCCTGTTTGCATAGTTTGTAGAGTACCAGAATCTGTATTAAGTTAAAAGCTACTTAACAAATGACAATCACATGTGACATTTTAGAGGATGTATCATTTACCTCTATGTTGAAGTAAGGATTTAGATGTCATTCCGATTTTTCGTCTTTCCAGATGTGGTGGAAAATATGATAGCTTCGCCGGGGGGAAACTGACAAAAACTTACATTTTTTTTCTAATTCCCACTAAAGTATTTATTCTATTCCTATCAATGTACCCCGTTCGTCGTGATTAAGCATGATGTCTACCTACTATATACATGGCGTATCCCAACATTCACCATCGTTTTCACATTAAGATATGGAATACAGGTATCGTATTTGGATATATTGATGGAAAATGTACCATTGAAAGTCCTGTGTTAAAGAGGTGTATATGCTAAACACATTTGGTGATGCAGTTGACAGAAATAGACCAATGAAATACTGGTGTTCAGATGATAGACTTGACTGGCGTACTCACAGCAGTAGGGAATTGTGTCATGGCTATGAAGATGCGTATATAAACAAACATGTGGCGACGCAAATTTACTAACAATAACAATGTTGACCCCCCGCACGTGCAGCCAGCGGGAGGAGGGGCGGGGAGCATTAGGAGGGGGGGTGGAGAGACGTGTTGCGTAGTTGGAGGTGAGGGCGGTAGGGAGAGGGAGGGAAGCTACTGTGGGGGTGGGGGGACGGGGGAACGGTAGCGACGCTATCGCTAGCCACGCGCGCGTGTGTGTGTGTGTGTTTTGCTGACTGCGGCGCAGCCAGGAGCTTGCCACCGGCACCCACGGTGGCCGATGTCACAACCCTCCCCACCGGCGACGCTGGCAGAGCTTTACACCGACGTCGCTCCTCCGAGGGAAAGAGGCTAGACCGCACTCCCTCATGAACTGGACTGCGCCTCCTGCTCGCCACGGAGTCGTCACCTCCATCAGAAGCGGATTTATAACTTGACTGATGTTCATTACGTTATATATGATTCTGATCCTATGAAGACGTACACCAGTATATCCAACAAACTATATATTCTGTTGTTAAAGTGCAATTAAGTACATATTGTAGTTCTGATACCATTACTTATGTGCGAATTGTTCTTAGAGGAATAAAATAGGGTAGAGCGTATCTTTGTACGTATAGCTAGTTGTATATGGGTATGAACGAATTCTATTTTGGGGGCCAGTTTTGGTTGTTGGTGGTCCTACGTTGTTTGGAGCTGTTTTATTTGGTATTTATATATTGACTGCATCCTCCTGTCTAATCCGTCGCTGATCTCCACTGGCAATAACAGTGGAGAAGACTCACAAACTAGTGTGAACTGGTTTTCGCTGGCCACAGTCTTAACACATATTGACGGTGCGAGGGAGGGGTAGACTAAGGTGTGTGTGTGTGTGTGTCTCCCGCGGTGTCCCGATGACCTTGGCCTCCGGTCGCTCCCTCTCCTGCCCACAACCCCAGCACACACACACACACACGCGTGTTTGTACCCGGAAAAGATAAAAAAAAAAAAGTAATAAAAAGCTTTTGTGTGTAATGGGAGAAATCTGCTCAAGTCGGAGCACGGTAAAGATGCACCTGCTTGGTCACAGAGAGGGATACCTTGGCTGAGCTACAGTGAGGAGTGTGTGGTCTGAGCCACAGTGAGGAGTGTGGGTTGAGTCACAGTGAGGAGTGTGTGATCTGAGCCACAGTGAGGAGTGTGGGCTGAGCCACAGTGAGGAGTGTGTGGGCTGAGCCACAGTGAGGAGTGTGGGCTGAGCCACAGTGAGGAGTGTGTGGTCTGAGCCACAGTGGGGAGTGTGTGCGGTGCTCCATGTGATGTCAGGGTCATGGCGGTAGGGAGCTGATCAGGACCACATGATGAGGGTAACCCAGGGTCACATGGTGAGAATTTGCCACGTAACTGAATCACATGGTGGGGAGTAACTCAAAGCCACGTGATGAGAAGTAACCCCGGGCCGCATGGTGAGGAGTAACTAAGGGTCACGCGGTGAGGAGTAACTCAGGGTTGCATGGTTGGGAGTAACTTAGGCCACCACAGTGTGGAATATCGTAGGACCTCGTGGTATTACTAGTTCTGGAACCTTGCATATTTTTAACGTAGAATTGATAATCACTTTATTTTTACATATTTTGCCACTAATGATGGCTTACAAACATCTTTTACTCACAATTAATATTTTCTTCTGATCAAAATGCGCTACATTTCGTTTGTCTACATTAAAAGCCAAAAATGTTTCTGGCCGCTCTGATAACTTGTCTCAGTTGACGAATCTTTAGCCAGTCTTCCTTTGAGTGCGCTGTATCTCCTCATTTTGTAACATCGGCAGGTTTTGAAAACTGTTAAGTCAGGCCACAGTGTCGGGTAGGTGAAGGTCTTGGTTAGGCTAAGTCATGGTGTAGGGTACTTCAAAGGTATTGGATTAAGACACCTCACTGCCATGTTGTAGGTTCAGTCAAGGTTGTGGTGTGGGGTAAATCAAGATGCAATGTCAGGGAAGTGATCATGGTGTAGTCTTGATGTAAGCCGTGGTCTTAGTGTAGGGTAAATCATGTTCATGGTTTAGGGTAAGTTGAAGCCATGGTGTTGGGTAAGTCAAGGCCATGGTGGAAGGTAAGTCAATGCCACAGTGGAGGGTAGGTCGAGGCCAAGGTATAGAGTACGTCAAAGTTAACGTGTAGTAAGTCAGCTAGTAATGGTAGTGTTAGGGTACTGACTACCATATACACCACTGATAATAATGAGATGATATTTTTTTCTTTAGATGTGTTCTTATGATTCTTTTTTTTTCATCATTTGTTTGGGCAAAGTTTTTTTTTTTTTTTTAGCATTTATTGATAGACGTTTAGAAATTACAACATAACTGAACTTGGTCACAGTACAGGAATATCTGTTGCGCAAGACCGAAAGTTTTGAACTTCATCTTTTCATTGAACAATCTTTCTGGCATTAAGCAATGAGCATGCGTGTGGCGATTACTGTAACACGTGTTTTGGTGTTTAAGACTGAATAGTCCAACGAGGAACGTGAGGAAATGGCTGATCTGGGTCAAGGTGACGCGATAAAAAGCCATTAATATTTATCTTTCTTGTTGGCTGGAGGGAGTTAATGATTTTGGAGTATTTTTCAATCTTTTTCATGGAGTTCGGTGAGCAAGAGACAGTTCGAATAAGAAAAAGAGAAGGGTAATGGGTAATACGCCTCAATCTAGACGCCCTGTTGTTATAATCGATTGATTTTCGTATGGGTACATTCTGGTCGATAGCAGATTCACGTGGCGTGGTTGAGGAGACTGGTAGAATAGCATATAATTTCAGGAGCTCATATCAACGACATATACTTAAATGTTTAATGTATCATAACAGCTGACTCTTACATTAATCCATAGAAGCGCTCTAGCGCGGAATGTGTCAACTGCGAGTGACAATTAGTAAATATCTCGGCATCAAAACGTTCCGGCGTGGGGTGTTTAGGAGCAGCTGGCACGGACCAACAAACGTTTGGGTGTATGGTCGGGGAGCGCCACACAAGGGCAGGGGATTCGCGGCTAGAAATAGTATCGGCGTGACGTAACTGCCATGGTCTACACCTCGCAAACGCCGAGTCCGTAGCTCTCGGCACCGTGCCAGGGCTCTAGCCTAGCTCGGGCTGCCAGCTGTCAGAGCCATGTCAAACTAAAAGGTTGGGTTTCACATAAATATTTACGTTTTTTTTGTGAATAGCTTACCGTGTATGCACTTATGATTTACGATTAAAAGTTCGTTAAATTTATAATTCAACTGTTTTAGCCATTCTGTGTTTTTGTCGTACTATGAAATTCATTAGACTCTTAGTAGGTAAGGGGACAATCGTGTAAGATGCAACTCTTGTCACATGTTGTATCAACAAGTTGCAGCTATTACTATGAAGGTGATCGGGAGGCCAAGGATATCATGAAAAAGGGAAACTGACACATCAGGCGGAGTGTAGCCCAGCCAGAAATCACAGGAACGACTAAGACCCACTTCCTGATTTTTCTTAGTGGTCAATAGCCTCTGTAATCCTACTGTAACCTGTATCATATTCTATTTTATTTCTTGCTTAATGGACGTGACAAAGAGAACCATGAAAACTTACTGCACCATGTAATGTCAAAGTAACTTACTTCAGTAAATTTTTCAGCATTACTTTCCCTGCTATAGAGAAAAATCTCTTAGTCCGTATCATAGACTCTGTTACTAAGAGAGTTTAAGACAACTAAAAAAAAAAGATTCTCTGCTGAAGGTATTTATATCTGACTTGGACACCAGGCCGCCAAGCACTGCACACTTCAAGCCAACTTGTAATAACTATGTCTAACATCTGTGATGGAATTCTCTAATTCTTAACAGGTGACCTGAACTCTGACTGAAGGAGTGGCTTGGCAATGCTGCCAGACTCACCTTGCAGACTTATCTACTTGAGTCCAGGTCTTGATATAATTATTTGACATATACAAAGTAGCTCTTCAGTTTTTGCATTTACTTTGTACAATAGAAACGAAGATTCTTTCATTACCTTACGATTATGATGATTTATGAGCTTGCAGTTCTATTTAGCTTTTCAATAATGGTGTAAATAGTTAAGATCTTTGAGCAAAGTCACCAGTTTC
>JAUTXX010466088.1:2158-12589 GCA_032273605.1 Panulirus laevicauda
TGTTCACACCTAATAGGTGAATTTCTTCTATGAAACATGTTGTAGTGCATTGTAAAGTTTCAGTAAACTAAAGTCTCTGTACTCTAACTGAAGTGTGATTATCCCTTCATCTATCTATTTCGTATATTATACAAGATCGCTGTTTCCCGTGATTAAGTATAATAAATTAACAAATAATATACATACACATATATACACATGTACATATTCATATGTGCTCATCTTTAAACATTCCCAGTGCCACCCCACCCCACAGGAAACAGCATTGCCACCATCTGCGACAGCAAGGTAGTGCCAGGAAACACAATGAGAAAGGCCACATTCACTCACATCCATTCTCTAGCTGTCATATGTACTCCCCTAACACCACAGCTCCCTATCCACAACCAGGCCCCATAGACCTTTCCATGACTTACCCCATACATCTCACATGCCTTGGTTCAGTCTACTGACGGCACATCGGCCTTTCACCCTCCTGCATGCTCAGGCTCTGATCACTCAAAATCTTTTTGACTCCAGCCTTTGACCTCCAATTTGATACCAACCCCTGACTTTACTACCAAGACATTTCCAAACCATTCTACCACTTTATCCTTGAGCATCGTTTCGCTCAGAGCCAGAACATCCAGGTTTCTTTCCTCAAACATACTACATATGTCTCCTTTTTTCTTGTTACATCTACACACATTCAGAGACCTTAATCTGAGCTGGTTAAAAAAAAATGAGATAATCATGATAGAAAGTGAATGCTGTACAGGTATATGAATTCTACATGCCATGCTGACATACGTCCGACTTGTATCCATTTTGAGATCCAATCAGTCAGTCAGAATGAAACTCAGACGTATGTCAGGGAGGGGGTGTATATATCTGTCTTTTACACTTGTCATTTCCTGTGTTAGCGAGTAGCATCAGAAAAAGATGATATAAATTCATTTATCTATTCAATCTATTACTGAATCAAAACCACAGCCCTCTATCTACAACCAGACCCCACATACATTTATGTAGTTCCCCTGACCAATTCATATGGCCTGGTTCAGTCAAATGAGAGTAAGTAACTCTCTGTATATTAGAATACTCAAACTCACCCTATCCTCTAAATGCCTTACACCATCCTGCATGTTAAGGCTCAGAGCACTCAAAATCTTTTTCTCTCCACATATACATAGAGAGATGTTATAATTTTAATGACAGACATATATAAGCTTCATGGTTATATCAGGTTAGAAAAAAAATTAAATCAATACACTTTAAGGAGTAAATTGACACCTTTAAGAGAACTATCTGGAGAATTAATGCTATATTCAAAGACTTACAGAGTCATGTATGCTACTTCTGTATGTAAATGGGTTAAAGGGAGAAAATTTAAGTTATCTTTATCTATTCTATATCTGTTTGCCATTTCCCAACATCGTAAAGTATTGTGAGGAACAGACAACTGACCCTTAGACGAAAAAGTGTTTTACTGACTGTAAACCATGTTCCCTCTTTTAGCTACAGGCTCATGTCATTGAAAAATTTCCTCACCCAGGACAGTTTTTGTATGAAAAAATGGACGAGAAAAAGCACGAAGGCTAAAAACAAAATATAGAGGATAAGCATACGGATAAGTCTAACCTTAAAGAAAGTTCTGGACACTACTTCAACACCACAGAGCAACAGCTTTTCAACTTCCTGAATAGTATATAATCAACTATGAAAAGAGAACATCTTGAAAATGAAGATATCACACAAAAGATAAGACACTAAAAATCATGAAAAAGTATTGCAAAATACAAACTTACCATCACCATAAATGACTGCATTGCAAACAAAGCACAGGTTTCCAAATAACTCATGATAATGAGTCTCACAATATGCAAGGCCTTTCCGTTCATAATGGCGATTACCCATGAATGGTTTCTCACACTTGGCACAAACAAAGTGCTCCACATGCCAGTGTTTGCCAAGAGCTGTTACTACTCGCTCTTCAATGGGACGACGACATGCTCCGCAAATTGGAATACCCATTTTGTCATGGCAACGAAGACAGTATAGCTCATTCTGAAAAAAGAAAAAGTCAATGTTAATTTTTTCAAAAAAAAGTCATGGTTTTACCCAGGACCACTTTCCAAAGGCTCCTGCAGCCTAAGGCTGGACTACTTCCAGTATCTGGAAAATGTGTACTACATTGGAATAAGTTCTCTGATGAGACTGTACTTCCAGAAATACAGCCTCAACAAAGATGAATTTTCACTTGCAGTGTATCTTCAAGCAGGCATAATCTGGGAACACCAATCAATACCTTTATAGATATATGATAATAAAAAGCTACACATACTCTATCAGTTCTATATTACAGTATCTAAGCACTTAAATACAGAATAACTTAAGTTGATCATTAGCCCAAGTCAATTCTTTTGACAGAAGAACTTTCATAATGTAAAGCAGCCAAAAATCCTCTTCCTTATGGTCTCCCTCACAGTAAGAGTATCATTTCCTAAAATACACCTTTGAGTTATCTGTTTTCTGTATGAATTCATCCAAAATCCATTTCTACTTGCCATTTATTTCCAAACTATTGTTTTCCTTAACTCTTCAACTCATCTCCTATGGTTATCTCATGTCTGGGAAACCCCTCATTTCCTCTAAATGCTCCTATTTACCAGATACTCCATTTACTAAATTTGGTTGCCCATAGAAAGAATTCCATTATAAAGGATATGCCTGCAACTCAACTTAAGATGTTTCAATTTGAGACCTTTTGTACACTAAATAATTAACATACATATTTGACTTGCAACAAAAATACTACCTACATGAGATAGATGAAAAAAAGATAAGATATTCTTCCTTTAAATTTTCAGTGCATAGAATAAAATTTTATTTAAGACACATTCCAGGATTTTCTAAAGTATTTTTTGCACTTATAAAGCAAACATAAATGATGCCAAGGCAAAACACAATTTGATTCATATACCATCAACTGGTAAATAGTCATATCCCACCTGCCAGAGGTCCACTAGTAAGCAATAAATTACCTGACATATGCTGTAGTTTGTGTACACTGATATACCTGCTACCCCATTATCTATTGTCTCCAGAGTGTACTCATTTCAATATGGCTATCAGAAATGTTAAATGATGCTCAAAGATGTACATGATGTATGGTCATCATTCTTGAAATGAAATTATAAGTGCTCAGGGGGTCTGGTGGTATGAAACTCATGGCTTTAATCAAGTCCATGGATCATGCTCACTCAATTGTGACCACTAATCATAAACAAAAGGAAAAAAACTAGAATTTGCTCTTTGTCTGGCACTCCATTGATACATGATACAGTAGTGTATAAGAAAAGCCAATTCCAAATCATTAATCCATCCCCATTCCACTCTACAGGTACCTCAACTCCTCGTCACCATAGTTTCTGGTAAGTTTCCATTAAATATCATCCCCAATCCCGGTGATATGACAATAATTATTGAATCACAGCTCAAGGGGTGACATGGACAAGCTATGTACCCTCCCTGTCCATCCCTTACCCCACCCATTTCCATTCTGTCACTATCTCCAGCTCTGATCATCACATTTTCCAGTAAGTTTTCTTTAAATATCAAAATAAATGAGGAGAGAGAGAGAGAGAGAGAGAGAGAGAGAGAGAGAGAGAGAGAGAGAGAGAGAGATCTTGTTTCTTAACCTACGTTGCTTCATGAATATTGCACAGGAAGAGTCTGATACAGCAAAATTTGACAGGAAAATATGCCCAAAATATGCCCCTTTTACAAGTTGGATTTAATTTGTTTAGCTTATAACAATTCGGCTTGTGACAGGTCTTCCCCATCACAAGTTGGGGTATACATATACAGGATTGCCTTCAACCGCACTTATAGTTAATATCTAGGTACATTTATATTGCAGCCTTACATTTGTTTTGTACATATCTTTAAAATCATATCACCATTAAAAGATGTACCATCACTTTTCTTATTTACTGCCTCCCCTTTTGTGTATTTCCATCTATTCATACATGAATATCAAAGTAATCCTTACCACTTTGCATCTTGCTTCTTGTGTGAACAGCTGATAAATGCATTTCTCATGCAAGAGTAACATCAACATGCAGCTTTTTTAGCAAATGATCTGAACAGCTATTACCTCTGCAACATTTAAGGGTTTACATCTCTTTCATTTAACATATTAAGGGATAATTTAGATCTTTACATTACACCAGCATTTTCAAAATAAATGCAATATACACCTATGTCATTCATGCTTCTGTCAAATTTCTCCATTTTTCTTCAATATAAGGGAACATCTCCTTTAAACTTTAGGTATTCTTCTCCCTTAATAATGCATTCATGAAAAAGTATTCTTAATCATTTTAACAAATGAAACAATACTAAATATACCTTTCCTGCAATCAGAAGCAACTTCAAACTTACCCGCTTTTTAATTTTTTCATAATCATACAAGACTTACCATTTCATTAGCAGTATACCCAGGTCGACTCTTAACCTCCCTAGCATCAGCAGTCAACTCACTGCCACAAGAAGCACAGTTGAAGTGGTATGGATGGAAGGTGTCTCCACGCCAGCGCAACGGCTCACCATCAATTGTTGCACTGTTTAAAATTGAAAAAGAAAAAGAATCCCTCAGCATCTTCAACATAAAGTTCATCTGCTCCATCCTAAACTATGCCTCACATGCCTAGTCATCCACACAGCTAAAGGCAAACATAAGATAGTTGCAAACCACATAAAATAGAGCACTCACAATAATCACCAGATGATCAGCATCCACACACATTCAACACCAACACAATGAGACAAAAATACTAACAGGAAAACATTACTTCAATAAGCTACTCACCCCATACATTGCAACAACATTAGATCGCTCCCAACCAAACCACTAAACAATAACCACCAACTAAAGGAAAAATGGAAAGCTTATCCATGCTTTGCACTTCAGCAACCTATACTTAAATATGCCTCCTTCCCAATAAACAAAACGAGGACAAAGCCTAGACACACCAAAATTATTTGACAAGCACCAAACCAATAGCCTTCCATCCAGATCTTAAACTCAACACCACCAAACATTCTCTCATCTGAAACTATACTCCTGAGGCATGTAAGAGTTACACTTTCTTATATGTATTCTGGACAACATCCACTTCTTCAATAATACAATCACTAATTCAACATGTCACAAGAACCTACAAGCAAAAGATGAAACTTCCATAGCAAAGACACTGAATACTTACTCTATATAAGTGCCCTGTACTCACTCCACAAAGAAATACACACATCACAGCACTTTTTGAACTGTGGTTCCACCCAATGGACAAAGCTGGCTTCCTGAGCAATAAGGGAGCCAAAAAGAAGAAGCATATGTTAAAATCAATTCTTTCACAAGTTTGAGTTCTGTGGGGGACACCTTCCTTGCAGGCTTTCCTTACCCCTAACATAATACTGCTACAATCATCCTGTGATCAGGATGGTTGAAGGTAAAATGACAAGGTAGAGAGGTGCAAGAATGATGCAGAAGAAAGATTCTTATGGGCATCCCTAATGTGCAGAAGGAAAATAAAATATATTATGAAGCCTGATATCTACATCAAGAAGCCATTCAGTGAATTAAGAGTAAGTTATTTAAACAAGGTCTTCGAACATTTCACTTATGGTGAATTTGTTCATATTCAAGACTATTTTCTATCTACTAACATTCAAATGCAAACATAATGATACATACTGACACTTCTGACACATGTACTTCCCAAGTGATTCTGCTTTCACTCGAGCATTGCACTCATGGCAGAGTGCCCGTCCAGCATTGCGAATGAATCCTAAGTCAGCTAGTTCCTTGCAACAAAGTTCACATGTGAAGCATTTTGGATGCCAATTGGAATTCATGGCCTTGATCACTCTGCCAATGATGAATTCATCTGAGAAATTAACAAATATTAAGAAAGATTACACACAAATAATAAAACAAATCTCAAGGAGATATATATTTCTGTTTTATGATATAGCCTGAGCCAAGAGGTTCTGGTACCAAGTTTGCCTCATCTAAGCATGCTCTGACAATACAATACCAAAGGAACATAAAAAAACACTAGAAAATATGTTTATCAATCCTCAAATGACTAGTTTAGGAATTCAAATAGCATGAAATCATGAAGTAGGAACATTAGGTCAGAGCCTCTGCAAACACTGAGCTAGAGTTGCCCTCTGTCAGTGGCCTGTTAAGAGTGAGGCACTAAAAGACTGAAGTTCACTAGTTAACGAGACAAGAACAAAACCAGGTGCTGATATTGGCAGCAAGATGTTGGATACTATATCTCTGTCCGAGTCTTGCAACCTCCCATATGGTGACCAGACTTTTTCTTTATTCTACAGTATCCAACTTGGATTTGGTACATGAAGCATGACAATCAGTCTGCCTTCTTAAAGGCAACCAAAGGCATTCTAACAACATCCAACATGCCACTTTCCACTAAATAGAGAAGCAAAATCTCTTTTATGCAGCACACTTAACACATCTATTTTTCTTTTATGGATATACTCCCTCAGTCAATTCTCAAACCTTTCATTTAATCTTCCACTTGCCCTCAAATTCGCTCATGACTCATCAAATATTCAATCTTCAACACATCATCATTTCTCCTAACCCAGTTTTTGAGAAATTTCCCTTAAATGTTTAAACCCTACATATAACTCTTCTATTACACACCCAACAGGAGATGATTTTGCAAATCCTTAAACTCTTAATTTTTTTTGCAACCCTGCACACTTAGCGATATCAGTACCTTTAAACACTAGGTTTTTTGACTGCATAAAAGCCATCCATCATAATGATATCCACCCATGGCTCAATAACTTTTATAATCCAACACCTACTTCATTATTCCTGCAGTACGTTACCTAAATACTTAATATTCTGAACCCTCTCCAACTGCATTTCCATTAAACTAAATTTCCCACACTTACTCCAATTTGACACATAAATTTTTTCTCTGTAAAGATGTGTCCTTCTAACTTACTACTCCAAAGTTTTTTACTTTCAGTCTGTAAGCACTGTGCTTTACTATCAATATAACTATTATTCATACACAACAGCATCCCTTACCTTTAATGTGTTCCAGTATCTTAAGATGATTTTCTTGCAAAACGATGGACTAACTCTTTTACTAAATATCAACAATTATAATAAACAATCAGTATCTAAATCCAACTTCTCTGATAGACACATTTTCAAAAAATATCTCTATTTCCATTAATTTTCTTAAAATCTTATATAACATCGAAATTATTTCATGTTCTACTCACAATTCTAACTATCTTCTCTCAAACTGATTAAAACAAAAGAAGCACAGAGTTCAACTTACTGCATTCAGCACAGCATGGTGCAAAGAGAACCTGAAAGTCATGCTCACAGTATTTACGGCCTTCAAACTCATAGAAAATGTCGTCAGGGAATGGACGGAAACACTGAGCACACCTGCAATATTGAGTATATAACACACATGATTTAAAAGTCTATCAACATATATGTGATGGGAGTACATGTATCAGCAATCAATTCTCAAACCATTTTATCTCGCTAAAATTTACCCATAATCATTTTGCTTCTCTCGAGTAGAATATCAAGAAAAAAATCATAATACTATGTTTCATATACTACTATTAAGTTCCTGATCATGTGCAAATGTACAGATCTGTCTAACCGCATGGGTTCTTCATAAATAATGCTGCTTTCATTGGAACACACTATGATTTCTAAAAATATTTATACAAAAATTAAATATAATACCCACTAAAGGCACTGAAGTGACATAAATCAGGAAACACAATGCATAAATTAAAATGACACTTACACAAAGCACTGGGTGTGCCACAGCTGTCCATTAGAGTTGACAATTTTCTCCTGGGGTTCAAAGCCATCCCCACACCGAGTGCAGGTCATGGACCCCAAAGACATGATGTGAAGACTGCAAAATGGCCTCAGTTGATTACTTCATTATATTCATTAAAGTTTTCATACCCATAAACTGACAAAAGTGTTATATAATCTGAATAAAATTTCCATATGAAAAAGGTTATCTCAGTGTCACTCTTGTGATGAAAGAATGACCTTTAATTTAATCATATTTGTAAGTTCTCTTGAAAGACAACTAAAACATTATCCATTACAAGTGAGAATACTGCCAATGTCACACTTGTAAATTTCATCAATCGCCTTAAAATGAGTGAATACCATGTATATTATTTTGTATGCTAATGACATTCTTTCAATTCTACAAGTACTGCTTATCAGTCAATTTACAGGATGTTCAAACGCTTTCTATTAAAGTAAGAATACAATAATGTGAGTGCTGTCACCTACAATCAATGAAAGGAAAACTAATCATAGTCTGTGAATAAATTAACAATGTGTTTCTGAATGTACATGGTAAGAATTATAGTCTTAGCAAAGACATACAAATTTTTTTGGCACAAAACACTGACATGAACAGAAACCAGTGTTCATGGCTTGTTATTTCCTTGACCTGAAAATATTAAATCAATACTACATTCAATGTGATGAGGAACAGTATATGGTTTGAAAGAAGAGCAAAGAAGAATAAGAGAAAATTTGAAAGAAGAGCAAAGAAGAAGAGAAAATAACTGTTCAAGAGAAAACTACATCCAACTAAAACAAGCATTAGTAAATTCATGGATTCTATTACTTTTAGTTTTACTACTGCTCATAATTTAACAATCAAATGATTCATATAAATAACTACCTCAGTATTACTAAAATGATAATAATCTCTTCATGCATAAAGAAAAACTGATTCTGAGCAAAAAGTTATTTATATTCAAACTGAAAAGTCTTGTTTAAATTATTCATAATAACATCCATATGTACTGTGCATAAATGATATATACCTTACTCACCATACGTGACATTCAATTATTTGAATAAAATCAAGCTCTACCAGAGAAATAAGAAAACCATCCACTCCTTAAAAAGTGTTAAAGGTTCTAAGAAATGAGTTGGAGAAGGGGCACTAAGTATATAATTTCAATCAAAACTTTTCTGACTTAAAACCAACAAGGATCCTTCTT
Source organism: Panulirus laevicauda (assembly GCA_032273605.1). Lineage (NCBI taxonomy): Eukaryota > Metazoa > Arthropoda > Malacostraca > Decapoda > Palinuridae > Panulirus > Panulirus laevicauda. The sequence goes on from JAUTXX010466088.1 coordinate 11,255, forward strand.
ACACTTCATGCAATAAATGTACTAATTATGGTTAAAATATCTGCAAACTGTTAAAAATGAACACCTGCACAATTAATTATCAAATAAAACACACATATGGCCTTTTGTAGTGTAGTGGTTAACATCACTGACCAGGAATCACCCACAGGCTTGCCAGGGTTCACTTAAAGGCCACAGTAGTCAGCCCAGAGCCAACCCAGTCAATACTTGGGTACCTGGCTTAGGCTGGGATGGGTGTGTGTAAGCATGTAAGAGTAAAATTATGGTAATACATACGTGGTTAAGAGACAGGGCAACAAGAGTGCAAAACTCTTCTCACAGCACACAAATAGCTATCACAGTAAACTACAAAGACAGGCTGAGGGCTACAAAGCAGTCCACCACTGAGAAGCGTGCATGTGTGTGCCTTCATCCATTCCTGGTGCCATCCTGCCCACAGGAAACAGTATCACTCCATCCTGCTTCAGTGTGGTAGCACCAGGAAAATGGACAAAAAATGCCATTCTTACACACTCAGTCTCTAGCCATCATGTGTAATGCACTGAAACCACAGCGCCCTACCTACCTCCAAACCCCACAGATCTTTCCATGGTTTCTCCCGGCTGCTTCATACGCCCTGGTTCAGTACATTGAGAGCACGTCGACCCCTGTATACCACATTTATCCAGTTGGCTCTGTCCAGCGCACGCCTTTTACCCTCCTGCATGTGTTCAAGTCCTCGAACACTGATTATATTTTTCACCCCATCTTCCCATCTCAATTCCACTAGTCTGACACATCCTCACAGTTATACCTTTCCTCAGCCATTCGCTCCGTGTGTCCAAGCCATCTTACTTACCACACCCTCTGCTGCAACCTCACCCCACACTCTCCTTGTGACACCCCAGCTATCTCGTGTATCTTACTCACACCATGAGGTCCTCACATGCACCACACATTGTCATCAAACATTTCACTTCCAACAGACACGCCCTCATCTCCAGATTTTGAGCGATTGGGGCCTGAACATACAGGAGTGTTAGAGGCGTGCAAGGAATAGAGTGAATTGGAACGATGCGGTATATCGGGGTCGACGTGCTGTCAATAGACTGAACTAGGGTATGTGAAACGTCTGGGGTAAACCATGGAAAGGTGTGTTGGGCCTGGATGTGGAAAGGGAGCTGTGGTTTCGGTGCATTATACATGACAGCTAGAGACTGTGTGTGAATGAATGTGGCCTTTGTTGTCATTTCCTAGCACTACCTCGCGCACATGCGGGGGGAGGGGGTTGTTATTTCATGTGTGGCGGGGTGGCGATGGGAATGAATAAGGGCAGACAGTATGAATTATGTACAT
>JAUTXX010466420.1:0-11371 GCA_032273605.1 Panulirus laevicauda
TTACAGCCTTTCATGCCTATCAAGGTAAATGAGAAGTATTATGAATGTAGGCTGGGGACCATATCCCGAAAAATTTACTGCAACAGCACCGTACATCCTGAGCTGTATTCCTTGAACCAACTATAACAAACTTTAAGAAAGTAGTAGCCAAGGAACCATCAAAGCCTTGAGATGAGCAGGGTCCAAGGGCAGAGGGAATATTACAGAAGTAGTCACTTTTCAAATGGAATACAAGCTTATCTGAGTGCTGCTATCCACATCCAACATTCCAAACACCTCTCAAAGGAAAAGAAGTACCAGGCTATGATGGTAAGCTAGTATATTCAAAGAATGTGGAAAATATGTATCACCAACTTGGGTTCATAGGTGACATCATGCCAAGGGATGTTGCTGGGTGGGTGGTGGGATACCATGAACAAGTGACTGAGCAACATCAAATGGTGTATGACTTTTGATAGGTGAAGAATTCAGGCAAAGTCCCACTGTATTGGATGGGGGTGAAAGGTTTCAAACACCTGTAAACTTGGCACTCTGCCGCCAATCACAAGGCTACCAACCATAAGACACATACTGTCAAACCATCTATGCATCAACAGTAACATGATGAGCTTGTGTGCTGTTGGCAAGTCTTTGAAATTTTGAGAACAGGGATTTAAATATAAAGAAATGTGGGTCAAGATATCATCTTACTAGGACTCATTCATTATCAAGTTTACCATTTCTAAAACGTTTTACTTCATGAGAGAATCCTTTATATTCAGTGGGGGATCCAATGACAGGCTCATCTCAATTATATGTGGAAATATTTCTTGAAAGGTTTAAAATCAGTTAGCTATTTCTTCAATATTTATCAATACTGTTCCTGTTACATTACAGTTTCATTTCTCAATCATTCTATGGTTACATGCTCTTAGTCTCATATAACTTGAACCAAAATTACTCATGGAGGCTTATCTTCACTTCCACAACCTGTTCTAGAACCAAGCTGAATTCATGCATGTATGATCAATCAGCTATTTGAGGCTAGGGCCCGCACACTCACATATCCAATACAAACTGATTGGCTAAACTCTGAAGATGTCTAACCACCGAACTTAATTTTCTCCAGTGAATGGACGATAATGTTCCTAACATTTACAGGTGCTAACTTGAAGAGCTTGAACCTTGGTTGTCTATGCTTTTCTTTTTTTATATACTGTATTCACAGCCTTGCTTGCCTTGAAAGATGATCTTTGTTACAGTGAATCCAGTCTGGAGGGAATTAGTGGTTTGAGTAGTGTCATGGTTGTTAAAGGGGGTCACTGAGTGCAAGCAAGTCCATCAAAAGCTTAAAATTGTTTTCATATCTGTAGTTCTTCCTTACAACCTTAATACTGTGACTTCTGGAAACATCCAACAAATCTAGTCACTTTTACAGATTCATTGCACATCAGGATATCATTTCATGAATTACTGAAGGAAATGCACAGAGTTCAGGAAGAGTTACAACTTTGCATGTGTTCGTATATGTTTCTTTAACTGGCTCATTCGTATAAAACGAAATGAACAATGTTGACACGCATGTGGCTTTACTCCTGTATGAGTTTTAATGTGCCTCCGAATACTGCTGTTATTAGCACATCGGAATGAGCAGTGGGGACATGAGTAAGGTTTTTCTCCAGTGTGAATATGAAGATGATCTCTGAGATGAGCATTCTGAGCAAATCTAGATGGGCAATGAGGACAATCAAACGTTCTCTTGTCATTATGAGTCCGCATGTGAACTTTCAGGCCACCCTTTTCAGCAGCACTGAATGGACATAGTGGACATGGGTATGGCTTTTCTTTGCTTAAAACATGATCATCAAGATATTCACTTTCATCACTAAGAAGTGAATGGTGTATTGAAGAACATGACTTCTCTGAAAAATGTGTCTGAATATGCTCCATGAACAACATACTCTTGGAAGTGTTGTATGGACAGAAGGGACACTGGTGCAACTTGCTGATAGCAGTGAAGCCCTCCCCATCTCCTGCAGTTCCTTCTTCCTCAGCAGTGTGTTCCTTCCTGTTCAGACGCATCTGTAAGGGATGCCCATCTTATTCAGTAATGTAAACCTTGTTAATGTAACTAAACTATAATCAAGGTATTACTATATTGTGTACTGTTGTGTCTGTATGATGTTTTATAACTAATGCATGTATTCTTTCTGAAAAAACCAGAAGTTTGTTGTTAAAGAGGTTCTTTTTCTTCCCAAAAACTAAATGATAAGGACGTTTTCTTACTGCCAGTCTCAGGTAAGAATGTCCCTCAACACTATAAATTTCAATGATTTGGATATTTTCTCAATGTCAAAACAGACAATAATGACAACAGCATCACTAAATAACTCACAATGAAGCCCATTATATTGGATGTTCAGGAATGATAGATATTAAACAGTGCCATGCACAGAACATTTATGGGGCCGTGGCACAGGTGAAGAAAAGGCATTCCCTTTACCCCACCAACCACTTCAAAAGAATACAATGTTTTCATTTCTACTGGGAGGTTAATTGTTATAAGCGGTATTGGTATACAAAACAGAATTTAAGCACTTAAAAAATTCTAAGAGAGAGAGAGAGAGAGAGAGACAAATGAGGTCTTGAAAAAAAAGAGCTTTTCTAGGGCATGGAAAAAAATGGGGCCATGATGCTTGCCTTAACGACTATCCCTTCAGTCAACGCCAGATTTCAAATGAATGAGATCATATTTTTTCTCAAAAGTGACAACTTACTTGTCTGGTATAATAAAGCTGTTAACTGTTTCTTGATAGATTTCATCCTTGAATTCAAATCAAAATGCAAATAAGCAAAGCAAAATGACATGATCTAAGGTTAAATAGATATATAGAGTATATATGTGCAGACTGTGAAACTCAAGTTCCTCACAGCCATGTCATCCTTCAGGAGAATATTCATCAATCTGATGAGCCCAACTCATAAGTTTTCCTGCAAGGGGATAAAGTTTACGACATCTGAACGATGGAAGTTACTGGTTTCACATCATTTGTGAGAAGTCTAACATGACTGGAATGTTTGAAGAATATCAACCGAAATGTTTCATGATAATTTTCTGTAATAATCAAATGAAAGAACTGTTATCTTGGGTAAAGTCCCTATACATCTTTTCACCTTTCATCTGTAATAATTATGAAATCTGAAGACTTTCCTCTCAAGCTCACTGATATATATGCATAAAACATTGGCATCACTGCATACTTTTTTTTTAAGCCTTATAAGAGATCATATATACTTTGATGAATACAATACTGTTGGTATAAGCCTATAAAGAATACTAAGGTAGCATGTTATGCTAAGAGCCCCTTTTCAGTTAATTAATCAATGTACTTATTACATACGTACTTTTATTCAAATGCTGCACAAATCTACCAATAAAGAATAGAACATAAACAACTTAACATATAACCAATTTAATGTTATGAGATATTTCTATTTTCAATAGTATCTGTTTCCCATAGTACCTAACAATTAAAGTTCACAAATAATATTGTCTTCCCAAGGATGTGAACAATACCAGCTGTGCCATGAAAGCACTGACTCTTATATGGGTAACATTGCATAATGCCTCTTTATGCTATAGGACCTTGCAAATGTCAAAAGATTTTACTTTTACCACACCTAAAAAGCATCCAAATAATATTGCATACGCATAGTACATACCTTCCACCATTTACTAAACCATTTTCAAGCATTTAAACATAAGTTGACTTTGACAACATTTCAAAAGGCATCAGTTATGGACATTGGTGCTCACATCAAAGCTAGGCCTGATGGGAACACCACCACAGGTGTCACTCATAATTCCAGTAATAATAGGCCTGCCTCTTCTAGGAAGATACTGTATGTCAGAAAAATATAAAGACGTAAAGAGTTCCACAGTATAGTTTGTTTTCATACATGTTCATTATTTTCTGCATATGCACCAGAAACTGAGAAAGAAATGGCCTCATTTGCTCACATCCACTCTAAACTTGTCATATATAATGCACTCTAAAGCCAGAGCCTCTTATACACAACCAAGGCCTAGAGAGCATTCTATGACTTCCCTTAACCATCTCAGATGTCCTGGTTCAGCCTAGTTAAAGCATGTCATCCCCCTGTATACTGTGATGCTCCAAATCTACTTATGGAAGGAAATATGTACATATCAAATTGGCCATTCCTTAGGTTTCCTGTACTCACGAAATAACTTTGCAAAATAGTGGCATGTTGGGTGCTGCATTGGTTTGCTAGAGAACATACGCAAGCAGCTACCCCGAGAGTATAAAAAAAACCTTGACAAAACTTTCACCTTCTAAAGACATGCCTTAAATCCTTGTAATATTTTTTCCAAAGGCTCCAGTCATGCACATAAGACTTTATAAAAGCTGGAATTTTTTAATAAACAAGATGTAAACACATACATGCACATGAATATAAATGCAAAGGGTATCAGAGTAGTTCTTCTTTTAAATCATTAGAAGCAAACTAAATATGAAACAGGGTGAGGGAAATAAAGGAGAAAGAAAAACAATCAGTAAAAGTTTTGAGAAAGTAGAAAACTTGCCCTGAAAATGGGAAGGGTCAGAGGTGTGACAAAAAATATTATCAGGAATAATTTAAGGTCTTTGCACAGTAGGGAAAGAAACAGATATCACAATGGTCCACCACAAAACTGTTACTGGCCATACACTAATTGCACCAAGCAGTGAGTACCGTGTGACCTAGTTAATGGAAGAGGCATGCAAGCAGCCAGCTCTTGAAAGCAAAAAGCCAATACCTATAAAAGTGGGAAAGAGAACCAACAGTGCATTGTCAAGAGTGTGAGAAGCCATGAGGCCAATGTGAGCTGGTAAGATAGTTTCCTCTAGATTCAACTCCCTCAAGTAAGAGTGCACAGCTCATACTGACCTTGATGTAAGGGCATTACATCATAAAAACTACAAAATACCTGGTTGTATAACCAAAAAAGCTACTCAGGAAAGATCTGTCAATGTCTGAAAAAAGATCCGAGTATTCTAAGGGCATATTTGGTTGCTTGTGTAATGTAAGGTTTTCAAGGAAGATTAAAGGTTATGATTATGCCAAGTATGTTTACTGAACTGCTGAATTATAAATTTACAGAGCCATGAAAGGAGACAGCAAAGTGAGGTATTCTATAAAGAAAACTAGTAACAAAATTAGGTTTTAAAGACATTACACCTAAATTCACATCTGCCTAAGTAAGAAATCCTGTCCAAATCAATCTCAAAAAAAGGAAAAAAGAAAAATGATGAGCAAGTCAAAAACTGAGTAACAGAAGATGGCTTTCATCAGAAATTTATAGAGCTGAGTCATCAGTATACTATTTGAGTAAATTGGGTTATTTGCTGAAAAAATATTGACAACAAGGAGGAAAAGGGTTGGAGAGACAAAACAAATCCTTGAGGAACACTGTTGATGAGGGGGGAAACAGAACTTAATCCATCAACAGTTATGCTAATAAACCTACCAGAGTGAAAGCTGTATGAGAATAAATTGAGAGAGAGAAGAGCTTAAAAAGGGGAGCACAAAAATCAAACCCTCTATAGCACACTCTATCACAAGCTTTTAATATATCAGGGATCTCCTTTGTCTCTCAGGGAAGATGACAGATACTGGCATTAGTAATATGAAGAAAAAAATTTGTTCAATGGATTTTCTCTTATAAGAGTCAAACAGATGATTCCAGAGAATACAAAATTAAAGATGTCTGAGGCAATGGGAGAAGATTCACAGAATTAAAGATCAGAAGAAATCAAAGCAATAGGATGAGATGGACGGGCTACAACAGTTCTCATTCTTTAGTATAGTCTGTACCAATGCATATTTGTAAGATGAAGGAATAGTTTTGGTTTTTAGGAAAAATGAAACAGACAGGCAATAATAGGAACAAGTTGTAATGCACACTCCTTGAAAGCACAGAGTGATACCATCCAGTCCATATGTCTTGTTTGTATTCAGAGGAAGAGGTGCTTTTCACTCATGTGTATGCCCCTAAATGTTTCTGTTTCCTTAAATACCTGCAAGGAAGTACACATACACACCTTCCTCTGCTTTCTCATCACTATCAGTGGAGAGCACATCTACTTGGTGAAGCAAATTGCTCTCGTGAATGCTCAAAATCTGATAGGCAATTGGTGTAAAAACTCACCTTCAGTTAATAGTGAAGAAGCCAACACAATTGCTGGCATACTCCTGTATCAGTGGCTTGCCTGCCCTCAGTCGTATCTCAGGGCTGCTGTATATGCTGATCTCAAAGTGGATGTTAGGTGTATAAATACGTGTATAGTACTCCTTTTATTGTTCAAAAATTTATCTCTTATATAGGATCTTTGTTTTAGGGGACACAAGCATTGCAGATCCAAAAATCAACTTTCCAAAATAACTGACTATCTGAAACATTTTGCAAATTCATACCTCTCACCAGAACTTTCTGACCAAAGAAAACAATGAGCAAGCTACCACATAAAATTGCCATTTGTTCTAATGTTGACACTAAGTTGCCTCCAGTCTCATTCTTGTATCTACAGAAAATGGGTTCTTCCCTTTCACAATGATAGACAAAATACTACCACAGTTTTAACAAGATCTCCATCAGCCACTATATAGAGAAAAAGGGTGCTCAATAATGAGAAAAATGAGGACATCATATGATTAACTGAGGAAAATATGTCCAAAGCATGAGTTCCCTGTGAATATGATATTTGATACTGTCATACACCATATTAAATGATGTGAAAGACCTCAAAGTAACACTGTCTAATGACCTAAACCTCAACAAACACAACATGACAATAGGTGCCTCCTCCAGAAGGATGGTGGGATGGATCGTGCAGCCTTTCAAGATAAGGGAAGAAAAAAACAATGATGGTACTTTTCAAGGCACTAAATCTCTTATGAATACAATAGTTCTGTGTTCTAACATCATCTCTACAAGACAGATAAAACTGCAGAATTACAAAGTGTTTAAAATCTTTCATGACCCACATTAAATTGGAAAAGGAACTGAATTACAGGGAATGGCTGAAATCGCAGAGGCTATACTTCCTGGAGTGCAGAAAGGAAAGGCATAACATCATCTATACCTGAAAAATCCCAGAAATAACTTCCTACATGTATGACAGGCTTGGAAGACTGAGAAAAATCCTGCCCCTGATATCTAAAGGCGCGATATGCACAAAGAGAGAATATTTTAAACATCCAAGACTATTCAACAACTTGCCTGCAGCCATCAGAAACACATGAGATTCACAACGGAGAAGCTTATGATGGATGTGGACAAGTACCTACAGCCAGGCTGTGGGGGTTATGTGAGCTTGCAGGTTGCAGCTTCCAACAGCTTGGTTGACCAACAACCAAACCCAGCAGCCTGGGGCCTAGCCCAAGATGTGGGGATTGAAGACCCCTAAAACTACATTCCAGGATATGTGGAAAATTTCTTGCATATATGTTTAAAAGGAAATCAAACAATTTATTGAACTATCTTTCTTTAATACAAAATATGCCAGTGATGATTTAACTACAGGAATTCAATAGGTCAGGTGCCAGACTCATTTTAGTAATGCCATGAAATTCCTCTAATATTATATGTACTCATAATACTGGATCTTGAAATCAAAGATAAAGCAGAAAATTTATTTTTCAATGTAGAGGTAAAAAAATTAACCAATATTAATATTCTGGATACTTGTCCCTCATGAAACAGAAATTTGTATGCTGTTGTACTTTGCATGGGGCTGAGGGGTTATCAGAGCTGTAAATCTTGCAACCCTTCCTGTACAATCCCACCTGTGAAGAAAACCTAATTTTAATCTTAATAATTGATTCAAAACAGAATAAACAATACCAATATAGGGAAAGGCACTATAAATCATCTTGTTTTATTAAGAAAAAGTTTTATACTGTCAAAAATGTGATATATAAACCAAGTTCCAATGCTGTGATCCTTAGAAATTATTAGAGTCTATCTGGGGTATATGATGTTATTCTACTTTTGCAACAATAACAATATTCATTACAGATCTTAGAGTATAGCCAAAATGCAACAAGTTTCATTCACCTTCATTATGGATGTTTATCATGTGCCTCTTCAGACTGCTGTTCTGGTTGGAACGAAAAGGACAGAGGGAGCACATATACGGCTTTTCACCAGTGTGGGTCCTCACGTGTTTCCTCATGTTATTCAGAAATACAGTTGAGTAAGAACAGAAGGGGCAATGATGTATCCTCCTACACTGCTCTTTCTTCTTACTCTTCATGGCGAGAGTGATTGCTGGTCCATGGGGTCTGCCCCCTCCCATCCAGTGACAGTCACTATCCGGTCCCACCTGTAGGCAATGCCTGACTTAGCCTGCCATATAAATGGCCTTAAACACTACCACCACTGCTATACATTATCATAACTCCCTTTCTTACATAGGATACTTCCTAAGAAGTTCGTTCCTCTTTCATTCTCAAGATGCATGACAATAAAATTTAAGACCAGTAAATGTTTTACTTCCTACAAACCAAATTGCTTATACTAACAAGAATGCAGTACACAGAAAGGAAAGAGAAAGTAAAATAAACACCAAAAAGAAATCTTAAAAAAATCTGATTCTCTTACAACTAAGTGAATCTAAAAATCATACTGTTGCATTTTAATCATCATCATGGTTATGAGTTGAAGGAGTATCATCAATAGAGTATCATCATTCAACAGATTGTCCATAACTAACAGCTTTTGGCTGTTACTATCAGATAAATCAACGATTTTTGCATTGTTCACTAGTGATAATCAGTTACCACAGTCTCTATGGATACAACAGGTCTGCTTCAGCCATCTTTTATGATTCACTTGAATTTAAAACTCAACCCATATTAATAAGTGAGGTGCTATATTACTGGACTCTGCCTGCAAGGAGTTGCACTATGAGCAAAGAGTCACCTTTGGTAAGACTGTATCATTGGGAGTAAAGTCTCAGCAAAGAACTTCTCACTCTACCTTAGGTAAGAGTGCATCATTGGGAGTAAAGTCTCAGCAAAGAACTTCTCACTCTAAAGGAGCCCACATTTCCCTGCTACAGGAAGTTGTGAAGCTTTGGGATGCAGGACCCTTTAGAAAATGCCCCTGAGTAACAGCAGAAATCTTATAGAAATTGGTCCTGGGGTAATTATAAATAAAGAAAAATAATAAATAGTAAATAAAATGAATATTAATCTGTGAAAGCCACTAGACTGTAAATGATGTGTGTATAAACAACATGAAAGATCACTTAAGAGATAGAGAAAGGAAAATGTAGGAGGAATTATCTAAAAAATACTGAGCTGGTAAACTTGCCTTTTAACCCTTTCACTGTGGCAGTCCTAATAACCCATGTGGGTGCATATTCTCAAACATTCTAAGAAGTCTCTATAATTCTATTAACAGGATTAACCAGAACATAATTTTTCTTAAATATAATGATTAACCATGAGAAAATGCTTGTGTAAGCTACATGCCTTTAAGTTTTGCTGCTCCACTGCCAGCTGTATGCATACAAACTGAACACCAGGTGGAAGACATGACTGATAAGGCATAGTTTAGAATGAAGTGTATAAACTGTTTGCAAAGACTGTTAAAAGATTCTTTTTCTTGTCCAAATCTGGTGCAATTAAGTGTCCTGAAGGCATTAAATTTGTGTTGCTTTTGATTTCTATGTTACTGGCTAGGAGAGTGAATATTGTATGTCATATGTGATGCCTAGAATGGTTGGTTGTTTTATTCTGACTGTCCATTCAAGGAAACTGAAGGGAGTGAGGATTCAAGTTTGCCTGGGGTTAAAAAAAGAGTGATTTAAAACTTCTGTAAAGATGGAGACAATCTTTTCTGAATGAACCAATGTTCCAATTGCGTAATGTAGTGCTTTATGTCTGTTGCTTTCACTATGGTGTTAGCGTGTTTTGATGTGATTGTGAGGTCATCTGCATATGAAAGGATCTTTATGTTATGGTTTGCTGGAGGTAATGGGAAGTCATGTACAAAGAGATTGAAGAGGGTTGGAGAAGGATCTGCTCCTTTGAGAACTCTCCTATAGAGTTTCAGTGTTTTAATGTTGAAGCTATTATGAAAGTCTGCCAGGGCAGCCAGCTATGAAATTTGCCAACCACTACTTTGGAAGGTGGATTCAAATACCTTTCCTGTGAGGATGTGTCAGGGGACAATGTCAAATGCAGTGCATTACACATGACAGCTAGAGACTGAGTGTGAACGAGTGTGGTCTTTGCTGTCTTTTCCTAGTGCTACCTCGAGCGCGTCCTGGGGGAAGGGGTGCCATTTCATGTGTGGCGGGGTGGCGACAGGAATGGCTGAGGGCAGCAAGTATGAATATGTACATGTGTATATATGTATTTGTCTGGGTATGTATATGTATGTATACATTGAAATGTATAGGTATGTATATGTGCGTGTGTGGGCATGTATGTGGATGGGTTGGGCCATTCTTTCGTCTGTTTCCTTGTGCTACCTCACTAAACGCGGGAGACAGCGACAAAGTATAATAAATAAAAATAAATAAAATGTTTATATCATAATAAAATGTTTATATTATATCGCTACCTCGCTGTCGCAGGAGATGGCGAATAGTATGAAAGAAAGAGGAAAGTTTATATCATGTATATGTACATGTATGTGCATTTATGTATATATATATATGTATATGAGTGGATGGGTTGTTCTTCGTCTGTTCCCTGGCACTACCTTGCTGACGCAGGAAACAATCAGGTAAAAATACCCTACTAATTTTGCACTGTGAGGTTATCCTTTCTTTACAAACAAGAATCACAAGCTATTTGAAAACAAAAATAAAGATTTCATTTTAGTATAAGTTGCAGATGAGAACTAAAAAACTGGAAGTTTTTCAAACAATTCACTATTGCACTTTATCAATAACACTGAAAGGAATGAAGTGACACCAAGTTGAGCTCTGTTAGCAATGAAAAAATGTCCAGCAATGCTGAAAACTTGCTCTGATGGAGCAGATGTAGTAGTACACCCAATCACTTCTCTTGCAAGGTTCTTCAGTGGATGCAAAGTTTGAGAGACTTCTTTCCAGTGTAGCATTGGATCACTAGAAAATGACAGTTCCTTCCTCTACATATTGCTTCAACAAGACTCAATGACCCTGTGCTTCCCTCTGATCCCTATTGACTTTGGAATATTGAACATTTTAGTATGAAGGAGAAAGTCTGGGTCTTTTTGATTCAGGTAATCCTTTTGCTAGATCATCCTTGTTGCATTCTTTATCCACTGTTGATGTTGACCGCTCCTGAACGACCTCCAATTCTTCAAGCATTTCCTTGAAATATACCA
>JAUTXX010466531.1:0-12587 GCA_032273605.1 Panulirus laevicauda
GTGGACGTGTATGTATATAAATGTGTATGTGGGTGGGTTGGGCCATTCTTTCGTCTGTTTTCCTTGCGCTACCCCGCTAACGCGGGAGACAGCGACAAAGCAAAATAAAAATAAAAAAGAAATAATATATATATATATATATAGAAACGAAAGTGTAGTGTAATAAGTGATAGTGGGTAGAATGCTGTAGGAAGGATATTGAAGGTTGTGTAACTTTCTTCATCTTGACTTTTATTTAACAATCTTATTATATTTTATTCACAGTGGCACTGGTGATGATTAGAATGAATCAGTACCTGCAAGGCACTCTTAATCATCACATTATGGTTTTTAGAGTGTGCAATAATTACTTTTTTGTACTGTACAGGGAGGGAAATATTAATATTGATGACTCCTCAAAGGGTATGGGATTCTGTTTGTGAGAGGGACTTGAAAGTAGACATTGCCCCTAACACGTTGCCAGAGTCCCTTATTTGGAGGATAGTTGAGGAGGCAAACTGTCTCCTGGCAAATATCAGAATAGCTTTCAAGTATATGGATCGAGAAATATTTAGAAAGCTATTCATATCCTACATATAGCCAAAACTTCATAGGTTTGGTCATTACCTAAACAAGCACAAAGAACTCGCAGAGAAGTTCAAGAGGAGGGCAAAAAAGACGATACCAGAATTAAGGAGAGGTAAGTTACTCAGAAAGGCTCGAAGCTTTTACTTTACCTACCTTGGAGGAGAAGAGAGGAGTTACCTTTTTACAAGCTTTAGATTTTTGAAAGAGATGGCAGAAATGGACTGTGCAGTGCTTTGAGAGATGTTGGGATAGAGCAACCAGAGGGCATAGCATAATATTAAGCAAGATATGTGTAAAAATGGATGTAAATGAATACTTTTATAGGCAAAGAGTGGTAGATGAATGGAACAGATTGACTGAAGACATGATTGATTCAGACTACATTCAGAGAATGTTCAAGAGATAGGGACCCCAAAAGTGTAAAACTCCCTCTGTACAGTACAAATAAGTAATTACCACACATTCTGAAAAATTTAATGTGATGAGAGATTGGGTAGCAGGTTGTGGGAAGGATATTGTAGATATTTTCTTTCAGAAATGTTCTAGCTCTTCTTTTTTCATCTCTTATCAAAGCCCTCCATCACCCCGGGTTTATCGAGAAAGAAAATTATGGACGGTTATGTAATTTCATCCACATGAAGAGGGTCAAGCCAATGGTGCTGACCTCCCTCCCTGTTCTTTACATAATCCCTTACATTATCACACACTAAGTCACCATATTTCTTCATATTTCTTTTTATTCTTTTTCACTTTTTTCATCAACTGACACATATGAAAAGTGTTCATCCCAATAACCGAGGTCACCATATGTACGTGAAATGGAGGTCATGGCTGTGCACATATAAAGAAGGTTGTAGGGGTACTGAGGAGAGCAGAATTTTTTTACCTTGCTCCTTCCTGATGATGGAAGATACCTTTATCAGCTACTATTGGCATGGTAAGTCAGTTGGATAATTAAACTGGAGGCATGTAAATTTAAATCATCATGTGACAGTTGGAGCAGTGTATAAAGATTGTGAGATGATGATAGGAGGAGTCTAACCATTAAACTTTGGTGACTTGAGAAAAGCCACCCATTATTATATAAAAGAAATGCATTTAAAGCTACCTGAATGTACAAAAAAGTGGGCTAACATACCTATCATGGCTATGGTGTAGCGCTGAAGTACTGTATACATGTAGATCTCCTGGATGATGTAGTGGAGGTATGGCAGGGTGGTAAGCTTCACAACGCAAACTCCCTTATAATGCTTACTACTATCTGTGGTTGCTGTTTACTCATAATTGCACATATATTTACACCTCAGCATTGCTTCAGAGAGTGATAGTCTCTGAAGCAAGCACCTTTGCAAAGAGAGAGAGTTTACAACTTGCATCACATAGACACCAGCCTGCACTTTTTCTCCCTTTTATCAGTCGACATGCACACTTCTCAACACCTTTGACCAACTTTTCTTTTCCCAGTTGCTGGTAGCTGTTCAAGAAAGTGCCTCATAACAAAATCTTTGGCAGCGTGTCTGTCTGGACCACCCACACTGTGTCGGCCTCTGTGCACAGGAGTGAGTGTACCATACTTTTCCGAATTTGTTCACATACATTGTGCCCAAACTCTCTTAGTGATGGTTTCTTCCAAGATATCACCAGGTACATACTATTTGCCTTCAAAAGAGTCAGATCAACCAAGTGGAAGCTTCTTATGTCACTTTATTGGCTTTCGTTTGCATATCTGACATCCACTAGGTGCATTATTTGTACATAATATATACAGCATCTGACTTCTATACCTTATTACTTATCTTTTGATCCTCTTCACTACAGTCCTTCATTTCTCATAGTGAAGTGTTGTGAGAATGATGATATTGTAGTTGTTGTGCCAGCTCAGAGCGAGTACATCCCCTTACCTGAACACTACAGTTCCATCATGCCTGTCTTTTTTTGGGTGAACTTAGTCATATTTTTTCTGCTATGCTTCACAGTCCCTCAAGCATTAGCAGGTATTGTCTCAAAGCTAGGCTTCTATACCAGTTATCAGTGAACAGAATATAGCCTTATCTTGGATTCTTCTCCAATAGCTCTTTTACTTCTGTCCCAGGCTTGCCAAGTGGGTCATTTTTGAGATTTCATCATCATTGCCTGTGTACCTGTCCGCGTCAATCATTCTTGTCTCACATTTACACAGTACCAATATCTTTATTCTGAATCTGTGGCATTTAGATGGAATGTACTGTATGGCCAATAGTCTACTTCGAATAGTTCTGTGGACTCCTCTCTTGCAAGTTTGTGAAATGGCCTGAAAAAAGATAAAGTTTACATTTTGAGACATGAAATCATGTACATACTCAGTTTTCTACAGATTTGATTTATCAGGGTTTTCATCATCTGTAGAGTGTAGGAAATGCTCAACATACTTGATCCTGTCTGTTTTTTTGTTTTTTTTCCATACTCATCCATTGTTTCCTGTATTAGTGAGGTAGCACCAAGAGCAGGTGAAGAAAGACCACATTCACTCATATCCATTTTCCAGCTGTCGTGTGTATTTTGTCAAAATCACAGCCCTTCATCCACAACCATTCCCCACAGATCTTTCCATGCTTTCCCATAACTGCTTCAGATATCCTGTTTCAGTCTATTGACTGCACATTGCCCCTAGTATACTACATTGCTTCACAGTACTCTATCCAGTGCACTCATTTCACCTTTATGCATTTTCAGGCCCCAATAGTATCCTCCTTGTCAAAGAAATCATCATATATCTTCCAATTATCAGTGTGCTAAGAAGGGAGTCAACTCTCTAGCACTTTGATGACTTTTCTTTTTCTTTTTATGTGACAAGCAAAGCCAGCACCAAAAACAGAGAATTCACTCGTAGTTGTATTATACCACCTCAGCATTTTTGAGTATGGAGAAGTTCTTCATCACTACAAACTCAAGGTATTAAGTTGTTTTTAAGTGTGTTGAACAAGACTTGCATCAAAGTATGCTTCAAAAAATGAAAGTTCTCTTTCATTTTCATCCACACCAAAATTATCTGAAATCCATCATTTTGTCCATCAAACTTAGGAATTACTTGGTGTTACATTTTATCATCAGTCCACACAAAGGCCTGTGTATCCCTCTAGTCATACATTTCCCCTGCAGACCCACAACCCAACCTCCCACACACATCATAACTTGTCCTGTGATTGTTACACTCCTCAATTTCATTCTCACTCAGCATTTCCTGTTCATGTTCATCTTTCTGCTCTCTTTTGGACTCAACAGATTGTTATTATCCCTCATCATTTCTTGCAAGGAATGATTATTATTTATTCATCATACTTAATCGCTGTTTCCCCGTGTCAGAGGTAGCACCAGGAAACAGACGAAGAATTGCCCATCTCCCATATACACATATATAATTGCCCACATGTGCATGTATACACACATATACATACACACGCACAGACATTTACATTATACACATGTACATATCCATACTTGCTTGCCATCATCCATTCCTGTCGCTACCCCACCATACAGAAAATTGCATCGCTATTCTGCTTATTTTCTGGATGGGTGAGGATAGTAGTTTCAGAACTACCAAGATGGAAACCAAAGACACCATGTGAGGTTGAGGGTTGTACGTTAGCCTTTGCATGTGTTTTCACTGTTCCACCACTTGTATTCTGCCTTCATATGACAGGACGTAATAAAGGCGATGCTCAGTAGTCATACAAATGTCATAATGTTAATGAGCAGTTCTAAATAATTCCTGTGAAAATTATTATTCATATGAGGCCTCCCAGTGCCACCCACAGTGGACTTCATAAGACAACTACTGGCATTTAAAGGTTGAGGGTTGACCAAACTTTGTGAAAAATAGAACTATATAGATAAGCACCACTTGATAAATGTTCTGAATATGCTATGCTTCCCATAGTTTATTTTGATTTTTACACTAAGATTTTTTTTTCTAATGTATCGTAAGGTTCATGTTGTCTACCATATTTTATTTATGATATACTTGATTTTCATTATGTAGCAAGCATTAAGCATTTTTCATAACACAGCTATTAGACTTTTATGAAGTATATGTATTGTATACATAATTGAAATGTATACTATTATCTCATTATCAAATTTCCTCTACCATTCTCTTTTGTCTACATAGCATGGCAGACATCTAGGCGTTGCTTTGTCCATCTATTCATTTGTCCATCCATCATTGGGAATTGAACTTTAATCCACATCGTAACCTTAGTCGTAAATTGCAAAGTTGAAATTTTGTATTTGTGAAGCTTTATACAGTTCTTTTCCAGCATCTAAAGAACTGTGTGGTCTAGATTTTGCCAGAATTAGGCCCCATATAAAAAAGGATTAGCATGGGATTGAACCATGCTCATAACCTGAAGAAAATTCCATTCTCAGCCATGGAAATTGATACAAATGTTTTCAATATTTCCCAAGCAATATTTCCACCCTGCATACCTATGTTGTGTCACAGGCATTACAAGTTATCCATGGAACTCTTGTTATGTAGACTCTTTTGCCATGACCACTTCCTAGAGGGAGTTCAAGTTGGAAACAGGTGTCAGAGATATAGAGAGACAGACATGGAACACTCTCTTGGTCATAGTAATGAAATACTTTCATTTTTATCTTTTTGTTTTTATACAGTATTGATTCATTAATCAGACAGGTAGATACGTATGTTTATGATGATGCTTTGGGACACCTTACACACGTAAATGACCTGTACCCTAATGCTCCCCAACATCGCCACCGTAATCCACCTCAGCAGATATCATCCTAGGACAATGCCAGTTAACAAGAAAGAGGCTAGTTCATTACTTGGCATTCACTTGAAGTATGTTGTGCATTTTAGTGCTGAACCATTCAGGTGCTAATTATACTTCATGCATATGGAATGTTTGGTGGTAAAAGATAAAACCTCTTATCTACAGCTTTTTATTTGATGAACTTTTTAAACCCCATGACACCTTCAGATGGACATTTACTTGAGCTGGGTGATGCCTCTAGATGGATATTTATGCACTGAGTTTTGTGCTTCAGCAAGCTGAGTGGTGTTTGAGGTGGCAGTGCACAATAATGTCTCATGCAGTCTGTCATCCTTCAATATTGGTACATTTGCAAGAATTTTATGGGAAAGAAGATGAGCAATTTTTGATTAAATGTAGAGGAGAAAGCAGATGGTACCTATCACTATCTCCTACTTGTCTTGTTACAGCCCAAGCATGGCACTTGTCTCTCTTCTTATCCAGGTTACAGTCATACACATTGAGATTCCCAGCCTGGGCCATAGATGAGAAATGCTTACTTGGGAGAACATTTCTCTGTTCTTCCAGGATCCCTGAAGTCATTATCAGTAATGAAAATTTTCTGTAGATCTACAAATTGGCATTGTTATAGCCAGTGCTTTTGGTAGAACTGATGATGTAGGGTTAGTGTCTTCTGCCATGGCTTTTGTAAAGGACTTCTTGTTGAATGAGATTAACAAAAATTATCTTAGGCATTTCACAAATACCTTCGGTCAGTGATTCCTCTGTTTAGATCTGGTTGACTTTCCCTGTGTGGCTTAAAGTGTGCAGCCACCTGGTGAGTATTTTCCAGAGAGGGGATCACCTACTGTTAAAGTTAGGTCTTTTTCCATAGGATTAAGTTCTCCCCATCACTGTCTTGTGAGTATGATCTAGAATGCTTGCAGAGACCTTTCTAAAGAACCTGTGAGCATCCATTTATTTTCCCCATTTCTTCATTCCCCATTTTCCTTTTTGAATTACCACATCTTGACTGGGTGACAGTTGGCCTGAGGCTCAGACACTGTGGAAGCTATCACATCTCTGTACCATGATGTCAGAGCAGAGCCAGATTTAGAGTTGTGGCATTCCATGGGCAGGGTCAGATTTAAAGTTGTGGCATTTCTAGGGTGACCAGCTTGTGGTGGTCCCAGCCATCAAGATTTGATATTCTATTATTGATTAATGTAAACAACGGAAATGTGTGTGAGGCCTGGTTGTGGATAGGGATCTGTGGTTTCAATGCATTATGCATAACATCTGTAGAATTGATGTGATTAGATGTAGCCTTTCTTCATTTGTTTTGGTGCTACCTTGCTAATGCTGGAAATGGTGATCAGGTATGAAAAAAAATGAAACAATACACATGTACCAATTGGTTCTTATAATCACTTGTTTTACATCACTTTTTATTCTTATGTTTCTTTTAAATTAAGTTCATTGATTACAGTTTTTAGAATCTTTACCTTCTAAGATTCTAAAGAGTCACCCAGTTACTGTTTTTTAGTAGACTCGGTGTGCACAAATGGTGATTAAAACTAGAACAGCCACCAATTGTAATGTATGAAAAAGATATTGTGCTCAGATGGCATCCTATCAGCACAATAAGTAAGTTAGAATTATTAATAGATTTCTTTATGAATATTAGATGACTTTGAAACAAAAGATAGCTAACCAAATAAAGATAGGATAATGAATACATTCACTGAATTTGTTTAATTCAGTTTGGATAGTTGTGTTAAAATTGCATCAACTTAGGCACTAAAAAACCATCATTGAATATTCTTGCTTAACAGCACTACAGTTGGCCACCATACAATTTCAGCTGGAAATTTACAATGGTTGTGCATCAAAGAAAGTGCCCCACTTATTGATATATAGTGCATATTTCCATGTACTTAAATGCTACAAAACCTTTTCTTTATAAACTTTTTCTTTACTTACAGACACTTGAACTCTACAAAACTTTTTCTTTATAAACTTTTTCATTACTTTCAGACACTTCTTTATAAAGATGATATACACTCACTTCATTGTTTCAGTAGATTTGGTATCAAAATAATCATGCCTGATTCCCTTTCAGTCATCTGTTCATCTGAAAGTTTCTAACCCTCACCTTATTGTCACCAGTGATGTCACATTCGGTACATCATAGCCTATTACTTTAAGTCAAGCAGCTCCCAGAAATAATTTGCAATCCTTGAGAGATGAAAGAACATATGAAAACTTTTGATATGCTATCAAGATAGCCTGGTCACCATCACATGATGAGATCCCAAACATCAGCTTTAATGTTCTGGCAGCGTCTTATGTAATATCAAGTTTAAACTATCTAAATTCTTTCTGTCTTTTTCACTGAACTCCTAGTCTCCATTATGCTGTAATCACACATTTCCAAAGATGAATAATGGACAAACAGCCTGCTTGTTCATTACTCTCAAGGAGCTCCCTTAGCAACATTGCTAGTCAGGCAGCATTGCTAGATCAAATGGTCATCAACAAAACCTTTTTAGATTCGGTGACATTCATATATTCGTAGCCAGTATAAACTTTATCCACATTACTTTCAACTTAAATGGCCAGGCATTATCAAGCCGTGATACAAGTCATGTGACATATTTCAAGTGGAGCCAATCATTTGGATATTGGCAAATTTTCCAATGGTCGTTTCTGTGGAGGGCCACTGTTTTATTGAATCCTGTGACTTTGCATCTATGACCTCACACATTTTTTGATGGTCAAAGAGGATGAATCCACACAGTACACCATATTTTGGGTGTAAAATGTCTTAACCCAGTTAATGAGAATGAATCCACATGGTGCACCATATTTTAGTTGTAAGGTGTCCTAAACCCAGCTGAACATATTCTCTCAGATGCTCATAGGGTTATGCTTATGGTTAAGAAATGGTTTGCCAACCTTCAGAGTTCACATTTTTGTTTAATTTTTCATTTATTGTTAAGAACTGCCTTCGATTTTATTTATTTTTTATTTATTAATTTTTTTTATTGATACAGTGCTACTCTTTCAATTGGCATTTATGGTAAAAAAAAATTTTTTTAACCAGGACAGACAAAATTAACAAAATATTGTTCTTATCTATTTAAGTAGCCATAGCCATTTAACCCTTAGAAATTGGAAGTCTGCAAATGGAGACCTCTTATGGAACACTATGTTTCCCTAGCTTTGTTGATATCCCTTGCCAATATGATGTTCTTTGGCTACTAGGTGACACCTTGGTCACTGTAAATGCCTTCTTTAGAGAATACCGCTATCAGGAAACAATATTTTTTCAACATGTATACATATCTGGGTGAATGTGACTGTGTAAATGTATATATATGTATGCAGGTATGTAGATAGTAACATTGAGTGTTCATAAAGGTCTTTTAGTGAATTTGCAATGCTAGGCTTTTCCCCCTACAGTACTTCCCTTACTCCCCTCCATCTGCCTTCAGTGAGGTGATATACACAAACTTAAGTGCTTAGTCATGGTCATATAAGTTATGTTTTCTGGCTGGCTTGTCTTTTTTTTTTTTGTGGGGGGCAGTCTATTGATTAACTTATGAGCTGAACCACAGCCATGTGTAGTGTTAGTTCACTTGTTTGTACATATTCTCTATGTTTGCATGTATTTCATTCATTTTATAAAAGGAAACAGAGTATTTGAGACAACATTATTTGCCCACTCTGAATTGGGAATACCAGAAGTTAAATGGTGTTTAAGGTTTAAAACCAGAGTTCTAAAGACTTACAAACCAGATTGGAAATGGAAGGATGGAGTGAAATAGATTTTGAGCGATTGGGGCTTGAACAAGCAGGATGGCAGAAGGCGTGCATGGGTTAGAGTGAATTGGAAAGATGTGATATACTGGGGTCAACATACTGGCAGTGGACTGAACGAAAGCATGTGAAGCATCTAGGGTATACCATGGAAATATCTATGAGGCCTGGTTGTGGATAGGAAGCTGTGGTTTTGGTGCATTACACATGACATCTAGAGAATGGATATAACCGGATATGGCCATTCTTGGTCTGTTTCTGGCACTACCTTGCAAATGCAAGAAACAGCAATTATGAATTATGAAAAATAATCTTCAGTATGACACTGAAGCATGTAAATTTTAGGACATTGCCACAATTTAGATCCAGGGCACACCAAGAGACTTAAGGGGATGATCCTTCCTTTCATGTAATTCCCAGTGCTTTGAGGTGAATTCTCCATCTAATAGTATATATGAGAGTTTTCTAATATATTCAAAAGACTAGGGCTTGGACCCTAGGGGTCCCAGGCTTGAGTAAATGTTTTCCACATGATGCCAACGAAGCCTCTGATTAGTAATGCTAAGCTGACAAACACACAAAAGGAAAAAAAATGTAGATGGAATTGTATTTTGATACTTAGAGTATTACCATAAAGTCACTGTAATTTAGTAGTTGCACTTTACAGTGATTGAGTTTTTATAGTCTTTAGGATAAAAGTCTTGAACATTCTCTTCTGTTATACAGCATCTTCAATTTCTGTATGCTGTCAGCAATTACCATATTCGTTTTGTTTCACTCATCTGTTACTTATGCTATAAAGGTACTTTTTAAAGTTTTTTTTAGCAATTTTCTTACTTGATTTGATTTTATTTCCTCTGGTTGTTCTGTCCACACATTTTTTGAAGGAATATTCATTGTGTTTATCATCAGTTTGTTTTGAATGCTTAGTGTTTGTGATCAGGTTTCCTGCTACTATTCTCTCTCCCAAGGTTGGCATATTTAAGGCCAAATCTAAGGTCTCCTATATGTCAAGGACAAACAAGTGCAATGCCTTCTTATATGATTATTATAGTCAGTAATGTTATGAAAATATTATTTTTGCAAGATTATTTCATGTCACAGTTATATGTGATAGTGATGAAGTGGTACAGGAAGAACATGCAAGTTCCTCTGGTCTTAGTGAGTTGAACATTTACCTTTTGAAAAAAAGAATTCATTTGATTTACATTTCTAAGTCAGCAAGAACAATTAAGAGCATACTTATCATACTAATATAATTTTGATAAAGTCATTCTAATATTTACCACTGTAGTGTATTGCCCCTCTCAAGACCATGTTAATTCAAGGAAAAGACGAAGATGTCTTGAGCTTAGATGTTTAACTGTTTTATTACTATAGGCTTTGGCAGTATAGCAAAAAATAGGCTAAATGCAATGGCAAACAGAGTCAAATTAAGGACAGTTAATTGGAATTTCTTAAAAGGAAGAAAATTTTGGGAATTTAGGTTGGAGAAGGTTAATGAAAAAGTTTTACTTTAAGAGTTAAGAATGAGAACTGGGAACTAGTCTGTTTACAGTGTATAGTGGGACAGGGTTGGAGTGGGACCACTTACTACATTCATCTGCCTTGGTTATCTGTGGGTTACTGAGCTTGAGTTCTTTCTCCTATCTAATTAGATTTTCTGATAGAATTTATTACCATGCCAGAGCACGAATGCAAATTCAAAAGGTGATGGGAAAAAATAAAACATGTTATTTGGTGGTAGCTCATAAAGAGATTGTTATTCTCTAATATCATACAGTATTTGGAATGACACTTGATGATTTCTTAATATATTCAGATATGAAAGTTAGCTGTAATCACCATGTTATATCCAGAAACTCTAGTGTATTTACAAGTGTAGTAGAATTGCACAATTGGTGAGATTGTGCACTTCATCTTCATGGTATAGTTATATTGGACCTTGAGTATATTTCCTAGGCCCTAGTCTATTTACAGTGCATGGCAGGAAAGATTTAGGGGTGAGACTATGTACTACATCCTTCCACTTTAGTTTACTCTTGGTAACTAAGCTTAAGTTTTTTCTACAAGCTAATTTGAATTACTGAGATATGAAAATTTATGACCATGCCAGAGTTCAAATGCAAATTCAAGAGTGATGGGAAAAATGAATCCTCATGTAATGATAGTCCTTTGGAGATTGTCATCCCCTAATATCATGCAGTATTTGAAATCGCCTCATGATTTCTTGATGCATTCAGATTTCGAAGTTAAATAGCTTATCAGTCATCACCATCTGAGGTCCAGAAAATCTTTTGTATTCACACAGTATAGTAGGATGATGCTATTGGTGGGATTGCCGACTGCATTCTCATACCATAGTTATTTCTGGGTAACTCAACTTAAAGGATTTTGTATGAGATATCTAGAGTTGCAAGTGATAATGCTGATATGGCAACTGGTTACAATGCCAGAACACAATACTTATTCAAAGAGTGTAGAGAAAAATAAACCTATGTTACTCTGTGATAGCATTCTCACCAACCACTCTTTGTCTCACATAGGTATACCACTTAAAGGGTTAAAAACATAATGCTGGCCTTGTAGATATGCATACAATACTTTCATGAAAAGATTTACAATTACAGTCACAATAGAAAATTAGTAACAGCCCCTAGTTGATGCTGTGATATCCTGATTATCTAGAGATGTTTCATTATGGTTTTGCTCTTCCTGTTGAGTATAACAAGATTTTAAAGTGACTTCTTGACATCACGAACCTGGTTTGAAATGTGTGTTTATATTCTTACCGATCCAGAGAGTTAGTCTCCCTGAATATCTCAAAGAAGAATGGTGGGGAATAACAGAATTGTGCTTTATCATTGAGTATGCAACATATGATATTGAACATTTTAGTTCTTTAAGATGAACAAACTTGCAGAAAGTAGATAATGGGGATGATTTATGAGATGAATGTAATGGGCTCAGATCATGAACAGTACACCACCGATTTTCTGGCACTCTTGATTCCAAAGCCTTACCGTATTAACCAGTTTGCTGGACCAACCATGGTCACGTAATGATAATTCGTCAACACACCTCTAACCCAATAATTATGCATCTACCATGTGTCTAAAGTATACCCTGGACTGCTAGAAATTTAGATCGAACAAATATTAAATGTTTGAGCACCCTAAGATGGTAAGTCTGCCCTTAGATGGTTTGAATCCTGTGGGGTCTTCTTCGTCTTCTGTTGTTAGTGTTTTCCTAGGTGTGCGTCGCCAGAATAATGCAGTTTCATCTGCATTATACACCTGCTCAGGACTGAAGTGCTTGTCATTTGCAAGTTTTGCAGATTTGTCCACATACTCGGAAGCTCCGTCGGGGTTTGCAGACCGCTTTTCTCCACACACTTTATTCATGGTAATTCCATGACCCTTCTTGAATTTTTGAAGCCAT
>JAUTXX010466642.1:0-12587 GCA_032273605.1 Panulirus laevicauda
CCCCCCCCCCCCCCCACACACCCACACACACACACACACACCCAACCCGGGCTGAGGTGGGGTCATGGTCGACCACGACCTGTGACCATTGAACCTAATACATCTGATTTATTTATTTTTTCTTTCAGACAATAGTTACACCCGTTCTTATTTCACCTCCACTGTCTATGCTGTAGTGGAGGTGGCACAGCAAGTGTTCCATGGCGCACCCTTCTGAACTGGAGAAGTGAACTCCTGACGAACAAGAAGAAAATTGAGTGCCCGTCACAGATCAGAATTAGTACGGATGGTCAGTGGCCTTCCTCAGGGATCAGTCCCGGGTCCTATGGTCTTCATAATTATTTAGTGAATTAGACAGGTGTCACCAGCAGTATCAGTAGACCTGCTAGTGATACATATGTAGGAAGGTTGATGAATTCATTTCAAGACTCCGCAGCGCAATTCTTCATGGGGGAAAATAAATGAACACATCAGGAGAATTCAGCTGTTAACAGTTGAAGTGATAGCGCGCCGCCCATAGCGTATAGACCGTGTTTGTCAGGGAGTCTTATCAGTTAACCATAGTGGGTACAATCCCAAAGGACACGGGGAGGTATGGCACCCAGACTGTACGCCTTGGAGGGATCTTGCACGAGGACGAAATACGTTCGGTAAGAAGGTGGAAAGGTGGGAGGCGGGGAATGGTAATGAGAAATGGAATCATCCAAGTAGAGACTGAGGAACAGAAGGTGCCAAAAAGGGCAGCTCAGTCTGTTGGTGAGTAAGGCTGTAGACCGATCAGGCTGTGAAGGAGGAGGAACGGTTGAATTCCGAAGTTTCAGGTGGTGATCTTGGTTAAGGACTGAAAAGATTTGTTATGTGAAATTAACCAGGACACTTTTTGTTTCGTTTATGAAAGTTCGCCTTAGTGTACGAATAACAGCTTTGCCGTGCCTTGCAGTGGAAATGTGGGCGAAGTGAGAATCATGAGTCGGGAAGAGTTTTAAGAGCCGATTCGTTGTATCGCTTTGACGCGACGGGCGTCGGAGAAAGAGCGACCAAACCACGATTTGAAGAGGTAGATGTTGAGTAGACGGGGACACAGGCCCTCATCCCAGAGGGAGGCACCCCGGCCGACTTGACCAAGGAAAGGCTGCGTAGAAGCTGCGAAAGGGAGACCACCGAGGTCTCCCAAAGTGTGAAAGTAGGCGCACGCTGAGAGAGAGAGAGAGAGAGAGAGAGAGAGAGAGAGAGAGAGAGAGAGAGAGAGAGAGAGAGAACGTACCCAATTTGGTAAAAGGGTAGAAATGAGATTGTGATTGGAAGACGGTAAAGTGGGCGCGGCATTAATCCATCAGCAGTGGTAGGAGGGTTCGGAGATGAGAGCGAGGTTAAGACCCCCAGAGGAGTGGTCTTGACGCTTTGGAACTCGTGTCGGGTGTTTAATTAGTTGTTCCACATCGTTCAGGAAGGAACGGAGAAAAGAAAAAGGTCCTCGACTCCACCGGCGAGGGGGTCATTCTGGGTACAGCTGAGCCAGTCTTTGAGGTCCTCAACGTGGTGCGTGTCAGGGCGTGGGTGTGAAAAGAGCAGCGCCTCGCCGGCATGGCGGGAGTTGAAACGCCCGAAAGAATTTGTGTATAGATGAAGGAATCTGGGAGAAAATATAGAAAATGCAAAATTGAATTGTTTTAGAGAGTCAGAAAATAAGAAAGCAGATGGAGGCGTCGAAGTAGGGAGGCACGAAGATCCACGAGGCGAAGAATATATGTGTGTGTGTGTGTGTGTGTGTGTGTATAAACAGCAGCGGAAGTGGTGAGACGCCGCGGTGTACATGTATCAGGTTTCAGGTCTCATTTGTCATCTTACCATCTTGCCAGAAGAATTTCCTGTACCCAGTTATGGCAGGGTTGCATGTAGCCGTGCCGCGTTACTGTACGTACCCTGAGCGTGAGCGGTTATTTCGGTATATCGTATTCAAGGGGATATGAGACACCGTGCGCAAAGCATTGTTGGGAAATGGTGTGTATTAGTGTCCAGGCAGGGTTGAGGGTGAGGGTTGTGAAGAGAGTTAGTGAGAAAATCCCTACAGGAAGTCATCGAAATGGTAAAATCTATTGCCATTCCGTAAACGACAGGATATTCACATATTATCAGTTAACCGGGAGAGTGTTGATAATTAATTTGTATGTAAATATGAATGACGTTTGGTGAATGATTAGGCAGAGTGCCAAAGGTCCTTTACTTCCGCAGAAACATTTGCGTATGTCTGAAAGCTCCAACAGGAGATTCGTGGACGATGTATGAACTTGCATGGGAAATGTACCTCAGACAGGGGAGCGGGTCCACCCTTGCAACCATAGTGACGCGGGGAGAGAGGTTCCAACGGGCGTGAGAAGAAACATTTCCAGTGTGACGCTCATTGCCGTGTCCGTGACGAGTTCCTCACGGCCGCCCGGCTCGCCCTCCCCCCTTCAGCAGCCGCCCAGGCAGGACGTGGCCAGTGACTTCATGCATGAGACCTATCACCGTGAGGAGCTCCTGGCGGCAGATGTAACTAGTCGTGTGGTTACGGTTGCTGGCGTCACCACCTGCATAAAACGCTCGGATCAGCTCGGTTAAGATCCGTCCTGCAGCTCAGGAACCCTAGTGGCATTCCCGTGACCACCTCAGCTTCGTGGTAAGTGAACACAGCGCAGCGTTCTCATCGTTTAGTCGTGTCGGTGTCGTTTTGCACGTACCGGGGTCGCGTTGTTTCATCAGTAGGGCGTTGAATCTCAGTGGGAACATTTGAAGCTCTATGCCAAATCGTATTTGGTATTTGGACCATGTATTATGAAATTTGATATAATGATTTCCGTAAGTCGATATCGGTTAAGCTGTGATGTGGACGCAGCGGTGAGCTGCCGGGGTTAGGGCGCGAGGAGAGGGAGGTGATGAGGTGAGTTGGTGTGCAGGTGGCGAGGGAACCCGAGAGCCTCGAGCTCTGCTCTTCCCTCCGCCGCAGTCATTCCTCCCCTCCCGCGGTTCCCCGGACCTGCAGGTGGTATCTGGTAACAAGTTATGATAACCTGGTGGGCTGGGTTTGGGTGTCTGATGTGTTGGGCACACAGGAAGTGTTAATTCCTTAGTGTGTTGATACAACACCTGCCATAGATATGCTTTTTTATAGTAATTCTTAACTTTTAGGATGAAAATCTGTAATTTGTAAAAATAAGGGTTTAGTGTGTGTGTGTGTGTGTGTGTGTGTGTGTGTGTTAAACTCGCTTATTGCCTTACAAAGTATAGTGTGTTATAAACATAACTATACGTACGGTATGCGTAAGGTCAATATGTGTACGGTGTAGGAGGAGCACGGTGTTGTGTGGTTGCAACGGCTGCCACGCATGCTTCACGCTGGTGTGTAGATACACATCTGTTGTGGACTGTTTTCTGTGGTGAACTTTAAAAAGGATCTGGACAGGCGCATGCAAAGTGCATCAGGTTGTGGTGGTACACGTTAGGCATCCACGCCACATCCTCCAGCAGCAAGATATACACATAAGTTCCAAGATCGGACCATGAGAGGTGTACAGGACCTCGGGAACCCATCGTAACCCATGTGGAGGAGGAGGAGGAAGTTATGAGTGGTGCAGGCGATGCTGCTGCACCTCTCGCGCTTTAAAGCAAAAGACCCCCCACCCTCCTTCCCCCACACGATGACCCGAAGGGGGTGGGATTTGCGAGTGTACGCGCCGCAGCTCCCGCCCCGTCAGCGCTACGCTCACACACCGGCGGCGGGGTAGGAAATCGGTAGGACAAATCAGCTGATCCGTCCGGGGCGCCGCGGGCCACGTGGTGGACGCCTCACAAAATCAATAGCGAGGCGCATGGCACCCGTCCCGACGCCCGGCCCTGGCTTCGGCCCCGCCACTCATGTCGACCGGCCGGCGAGTGGCCGCCGCTCATGGAGTAACTAGCTAACCATGTGGGTGTTCCCGATACAGCTGACCATGGCCTTGATAGTTCTATACGAACCACTTTATATATGGTGCAGTTTCTCATGGCTTGATACGTGGAGGGCGTCTGTGGTGTGTGTGTTGTAGACAGCGTATTCAATTCCGTTGGGATTACAGTGTCGGGTGGTGCGAGGGTGAGGGAACTACCCACATTTTTAAGCCCCCTCAGTGAAGACCCTCATCGGCAGTACTTTATTCGTCTGCATTACCAGGGTAATCCCACATCGATCTAATAATCCAATGATAATCCTCGCTAGCCACAGTCATATACGGGGCTTCGGAGGCGGAGGCGGCGGCAGGACCTCAAGGCCATGGGTGGTGCCGGCCGGTGGTTGGCCCGGGTGCCACGGCGGGGGTGGCTGACTGGCTGGCTGGTTGGCTGACTGGCTGGTAGGGGGCTTGGATGGGGTAGTGAGCTGGGGTCATGGACATTCCAGGTACTCTCAGGAGTCCTGATTCAGAGACCAGTGTACGTGTGTCCAGCGGTGTTCAGTGGAGGTCACTTCACCCGTGAAATAAACAATAAGATTCGTCGGAAGAGGAGAGGGGGGGAAATCCTTACGGCGGCAGTTCAATAGCCACGGTGTCCTTGCGCGCTTTGGGCAATCGCGTTCGAGTTGCAGGGTTGCACGCAAGCTGTGCGGTGTTGCAGGGACCTGCTCCTCGCGACCCGAGCTGGTCTTCGCTCTCTCCGGGAACGTAGTGGAGTGGTGCCCCGTTGCTATGCTCCCTCCAGCCGCCTTCCTGTAGGACCGTACTGGTGTAAGTCCATGGCTGCTTGACTTCATGCGGTCGTCCTGCGGGGGGAAGTGATGGAGTGCGTCACTGATGGTTCATATGCAGCCTCCTTCCCATAGGACTGTGGTGGAGTGTGCTGCGTGGATACTTTTTACGTGATACGCCCATCCCGTAGGAGTGGAGTGGAGTGACTTGTTGCCTGGGTACATGCACACTATACCCCTGAACACTGTCCAGGATGGGACGACGACGGTGGTGGATCTGATGTGACCGAGGTGGTGATAATGTCGTTTCTGAGGTGAAGGTAAGTGTAAACTGTGCAGCCGGCACCTTCCTCCTCCTCCTCCTCCTCCTACTCCTGTTGGTGGTGGTAGTGATCCCATTCCAAACACACTGTAGAGAAACACTCGTATATCTTACGAGTGACGTAAGATGTTACCTTTCGTAATATCTGTTGTGAAAGCCGTACGTGTACGTGTAGTTATGATAATCAGTGATCACATGGATGATCGTATCGTCTTTACCTACTGTGCTGGTGTTCATGTATAATGATAGTGATGATAATTATATTAATAAAAAAGATAATAGTAAATGTACGTCTGTATATTTTTTTTTTTTTCTCAGTAGGGAGTTGTGTGTGGAAGTATGCCTGGTAACAATATCGATTAGTTTATTATATTGTTTGCTGCAGTATGATGGAGTGTGTCGACCATGGCAGTGTTGGTCGATACATGTCACTGTTTCCCAAGGCCCTGGTGCAGCAGTGTAGTTCCTGGAATATGAACCTAGTGTTCGTTGACTTGGCCTTTAACCTGACCATTAAGGATCAGGTCAAAGGCCAGGTCATCAAACCCAAAAGGTCGTACCGTCTCGCTGAAAAATATCAAGAATATGATTAGTGTGATCGAAAAGTAGCATCTTCACTATGTGCTTCATGATTAGTAAGTTTATGAATGACGTCGCTTTAAGGTATGTCTGAAATGTGCGTCATTACAAAAGAGAAGTTTCCTCTTTGCGTATTGCTGCGCGGCGCGTAACGCTTGTAATGTCTTGCGGAAAACGCGGAAGTGGCCAAGTCTGTCCCGCTGTTGAACTAGTTCCATCAGTCTCCCTCAGCTCCCGGTGGGTAGGGTGGCTAGCCGTTTTCCCGTGCATGTGTGGTATACTTCTTCTTCCGGTCACGTAACTCATAGGTGGTCCAGGTTTTATTACCAGTAACATTAACATTGCTCCGTCCTCGTTTGTGACGACGGCGCTCGGGCCCTCTCGGTCCTAGGGGTCCGCTCGGGCCCACCTGTCTTCCTCCTGTGTCAGTTTATTTTAACTGCGCCGTATGCTTGCATACAACTTACCCCGTGCTGGGCCCTTCACCTGCACCATTGTACCCTCTTGACGCTCTCTGCTTGCCTTTCCCTACCCTCTTGATACGTACCCTTCACCCACACTAACATGGAACACGTAGAAACGCTTTATCTATGTATGATTAGACAAAGCAAAGTTTTCTCAGATGACTCAGTTGAATAACTGTATTAGTCAGGCGGTGAGTGCCTGTTGCATGGAAAGATTTGACCCCAAGATAGTGAGTGTTAGTCCAAGGTATTCTCATAATTTGATGTTGAAGCGTGCAGCCTGAGGTTGGTGTCTGGTATTTTTTCAAGAGTCCGCTGCTTCTGGGCGTATGTTCACGCCTCCCTTACCTTGATTTACCCTACGTAAGGCGAGTTAAGGTTGGGTAAGTTGGTGAGAACCTGACTTCTTCACAACATTTCCCTGAAGATATCCTGTGGCACCTCTTTATATTGGCACCCCTAATTGTACGTACTGTGGCACCTCTGACTGTGTTGCAGGACTTCTGATTTTACTGTGGCACTTGTGATTGTACTGCATCACCTCTGACTGGACTCTGGGACCTCGGATTGTTCTGTAGGGCGTCTGATTGTACTGTAATACTTCTAATTAGACAGTCCAACCTCTGATTGGACTGTGGCACCTCTGTATATAATTGTCGTCATTAGTGTTATCATTGTTATGTATATGACGAAAGTCAGAGCTGAGTCATACATACCTTCCCGTCATCTTCTAAGCACTGCAGACAACAGTCAATTCTCTGACGTACATGTGGAAGCTATTTCCTGGAAACGTGTTCGGAATGGAAGGAAGACTGGGAAATACCACCAGTGAAAGCAAAATTTGCCATATGACTAGGAGAAAAGAGAAGTTTAAAGCATTCATGACTGTCTGATAGCAGTACCAGTTGTAGTTAAAGTCGTAGCAGGTGTTAGTAGTAATAGCAATAGTAGAAATATTAGTGGCGGTAGTGTTGTTGTAGAAGTAGTAGTTGTGTGTTGGTTTTCCCATAAACGGTTGTGGTAACAGCATCAGTTGAATGGTAACTGAACCTGCAATAGGTGTAGTTATATTTGTATAGTAGCTCTGGTTTATGTCGTGTGGTTATCATTGCTCGTATTTGTACACAGGATTTTGTAGTAGCCTAAACGCCAAAAACAGATTGGACAGGAACAGCTGAGGATGTATAGATAAAAGCTACTTGACAAAGAATGTAAAGTGACGCTGAAAATAAGCTCTTCGCAGGACAGAGACCCGAAAATAGGCCCTTCGCAGGACAGAGACCCATGCTTAGCAAAGACCTGTGGCGAATCTTACACACTCAACCAGACGGGGTCAGCCAACAGGACTGTCTGTGTTCATTAGTGTGAGGTGGGTCTGGGTGAATATTGTATGACGTTAGTATTACTGGGGTGTGTTTTTGTGTGTGCGGGAACTCGAGGTGGCAAATTGATCATCAGCACGCAAAAGGGGTGTGTAGTAACGGTCGTGCTAGAGGATCGTAATTGCAGGGGAAGGACACGTCTTTGTATACGTCCGGGTAAATGCCATGGCTATCTATGTCGCAGAGGTCTCCTGTCTCTGTGTTACATTTGTATTTGGACGGATTTTGTGGGGTTTACTGTGCGTGGATGCCATCTGAATCAGCTACCGTGTCTGGTGTGAAACAACACAGAAGAGGAGTGCCTTAAGCACGACGGTACGACCCTTGAGCAAGTCTAACGCTACGGTGCTTGAGCATGAACGCGGTACAGCCCTTGAATATAACAGCATGACTCTTGTCATAGCCTTTGAAGGTTCGTATCATCTTCCTGGAGGTCTGTACCGTCATGCTGGAGGGCCGTACCGTCGAGCCCAAGGGCCGTACGGTACAGTACCGTTGTGGTGCTTTGGAGGGTTTTTTTCAGGAACGCGTCGTGACGGTGTAGTGGCCCATCAAGATGTTACACCGTGCCGTGGTGTGGGTGGGGAAGTACGCTTCTGCCCACCGGATACGGCCGACGCCAGCGTTGGTGGGCTTCCATCGCCGCCCTCACGTGCCGCGGTCCCTGATCCAGCCGCCTGTG
This sequence comes from Panulirus laevicauda, assembly GCA_032273605.1. Taxonomy (NCBI): domain Eukaryota; kingdom Metazoa; phylum Arthropoda; class Malacostraca; order Decapoda; family Palinuridae; genus Panulirus; species Panulirus laevicauda. The sequence continues at coordinate 8,129 of JAUTXX010466642.1, forward strand.
CTGGGCTGTGTCGTGTTTATATATCCGAACGACAGCCGTTGGTTTACCGTTCTCTGTACACTCGATTTCTGTTTTTTTGTGTGTGGGTGGGTGGTTTAGGTATAGGCTCTTCCACACTGGTTGTGACTGAACCTCTTATTTTTCTGATAATAATAGCCTTACTCTCTTTATTATGTGTATTTGCTCTGTATTTTCAACCTTTACTTTTTTGTATTTTGTATATTTTCTTATTTTTACCTGGGTCTTAGAAAACGGCCGGTTATCTTTATCTGTTCACTCGTGTCTTGGTGTTCTTTTGGATGAAGGATTAACTCTGTCCCCTTCGTTGTGGCCTATGTTTAGGCCTTTGTAGGAACTACGTTAGGGTCGGGGTCTCTACAGCGCTTCGCTGTGTTTGCCTTTAAAGGCTGAGCGTCTGTCTCATGTTGGTGGTGGTGGGGGCGTTGTGGAGTATGACTGGCTAGGTTTCTCGTATGGAATATCTGTGTGAACTCTTTAAAAGTTCACTAAGCCTCTGTGGTTAAAGCAGAGAGAGAGAGAGAGAGAGAGAGAGAGAGAGAGAGAGAGAGAGAGAGAGAGAGAGAGAGAGAGGACACCTTAAACATCCGGGGTCAAAAACACTTCAACACCTTGCCTTCAGTAGTCAGAAACACCATGGGTTGTACAGGAGAGAAATTCAAGAGTGCGTTGAACGAGTACCTACAAAGTGTACTAGACCATCCAGGCTGTTAGGGGGCTATGTAGGCCTGCTGGCTGCGACTTCCAGCAGCTTGGTCCACCAACGACCCAACCCAACAGCCTGGCTTCAGCCCGGGATCTAAAGGTAGTAGATCTTCGAAGACTTCTGGTATTTAGCCACAGTAAATTAATTAGTGAGTTGATTGAGATATTAAAGAGTAAGGGAAGTGCCTTAGATATATAGATAATTAGATTTCCAACTCATGTTGAAGCTAGTAAGATGAGTGACAGAGGGACCATCAAGGGGTTATTCTTAAACCTTCCTTCCCTCCTCCCCACGTCAGCTTTCACATTGTCCACAGATTTTATGTCCGCCATGGTCTGTGAGGGTAAGTAATGGCCTAGCTTCTCTCCAGATTTTCCTTTAATAAGTATTAGGCAACGTGGTTCATGTGATTTTCATGTGTCATTGTTATTATTATGATGATGATTATGATGATGAAATGTTCAGGTTCTGCCCTTGGTTCGTCCTTGCGGCACGTTTTCTGTTGTGTAAACTTGTAAAGGAACGCCACAACAAAGTTTTCTTTCCAACTTCGATGGTGTGACACAAGCTGCACTTAGGCTTTATGTCGGTTGGAAAGTTACTCTGATCTCGCCTCCCATTCAGCTGACTATAGAACCTCAAAAGATCAAAGACAAGTTTTTATTATATTAATTGTTACTTAGGATTGTGTTACAACTCATATGTTTGTTTGAGCTCTAATGATCATTTGTAAGTTCGATGTATCGAAACTTGATTTGTGGAATTGAACAGCCAGTTGGTAGTGGCACTAGGGAGCTACCTGCTCGTCTGGCTAGTTAGCTAGCTGCTGCTTCACGCTGGACCACTGAAGAAGGTCAGGTCTTCGGCTCCGGAGAATGTTTCTCAAGTATTCATTCACCACCTCCTTAGCGATTCATTTTCCCTTCCTCGTGATGGCAGACATGCGCAAAAGTGTACCTGATCACCCAGTGCGTGGAGGGTATGTAACTAGGCCAGCGTGATGTGGCTCTGAGACATTCTGAGCGATTCATGTAATTGGGGAAAGGTTGGTCTTGTACCGACCTTTATGGTGGTTCAGAGGCAACGTGGGTTAGTTGACTGCTCGACTGGTTGTTTGGACTCTACCGACTGCAAGGGTCATTTATAAGGCCTACACTGGCGTGCTGTCAACCCCAAGTCGTAAGATCTTGAAACGCCTTGTACAGGTGTTGACGCTGATTGCAGGACCGCGTACGTACCTCCTCGCTGCATGTTTGGTCCCTGGCGTGGGTTGAGGTGAGGATGGCGCTGGTAGTGACTGGTCTGGTTTGTGTGTGTGTGTGTGTGTGTGTGTGTGTGTGTGTGTGTGAGTCACTGACCACGACACCTCTGGCAGATATTGAGGTGTTTCCGGCGAGCAGGAAGCCAGAAAGGGAGGGGGGGTTGGTTGGCTGCGGAAGGAGACTTAAGACTGTGACGTTGACTGTTGTGTCCTTCTTGACGGCTGGTCGTTCTGGAACGCCTCTGCCCACAAACAACGTCACTGGTAATTACAGCAGCGATGCTGGTGTGCTGTTGTGTGTGTTATTGTACAAGAACAATACAAGAACTGAGATCGGGGTCAGAAGTGTGATAAGGACCCGTGTTAGTCAAGAGCCCCTGGTGGTGGATCCAAGAAGGATAACAACAACATAGAGATGATAACCACTGTAGGCAAATGTAAACAATCCACGAAGGTTGTAGACAAGCGCTGTACCGCTACAGGCGGCTGCTGCTACATCATGGGTTGGTGGTTGATCGTTTGGCTGTAGTTTACCGCTGTTTGTATAGCATTTGAAGCACCACCGTGCGTTAGGTCGTGTTACTCATTACCGGCTGTGGAGTTTGGTGTCATTATGTGTATTGAGCATAATTTGACCGGGAGGCCTTAATGAAAGGGGAACAAGTCCATCACTTAAAAGATGATTATATGATCTGTTGTCCAAGGCTCGAGGGGTGTGTGTGTGTGTGAGTCACGACCTTTGGGTATGATGGCATGACCTCTCAACTGACCCTTGAAAAGGTCAGGTCAGAGGGAGATGACCTGCGTATATACATATGGGTCGTAGAGTCTTCTTCAGTTGGAGTCAATTTAAGCCTTTTTTTATTTTTGAGAAGAAAAAGAATATAAATTTCTGAAAATACAGCTGATCAACCAGTCTGCCTCCACAAACAATGCCGTCGACCAAGCATCACAGAAGACACTGTCTATAGGAACAGCATTCAGATACAAGTGATCGTTGTTGTTGTACGCGTTGGTTGTACGATAGTTTGGTGAAGAAGAGGACCCGCTTCCTGCGCTCTTGTGTATGGTCCTCGAGCATTTACGGTAATAACCCGTGGGTATGATAAACTGGCCTTATACCAGACCCTTAAGGACCACTTGATAATGATAATGATAATAATAGTATTGATAATAATAAGTAAATGTATCAATAATGATAATAATGGTGATAGTAATAATGAAAATGATGATAGTTAATAATCGTATATTAGCTGCAGCCAGAAGCTGAAAATATATAGAGGAATGAAAAGAATTGCATATTGATGCATCGGTTGTATGTGTGTGTGTGTGTGTGTGTGTGTGTGTGTGTGTGTGTGTGTGTGTGTGTGTGTGTGTTGATTCGTGCATGGCTGACTGCCGAAGGGAGTAGACGATTGTGCGGCGAGCCAGCTATTGATAAATGATAAGGAGGCAGGTGTTAGTGAGGAGTCTAGCGTGTGTGTGTGTGTGTGTGTGTGTGTGTGTGTGTGTGTGTGTGTGTGTGTGTAAGGGCGGTACCCCCCACCCACTCAGCCTTAAAGGGAAAGGTCTGGTGCCCGTCTGGCGTCCCACACCACAGGTGGCTCGTGTCTTCTGCTATGATAGTATCCACCTGGGCCACACTGGTGCAACAATCATACTGAATTAACGAGTATTTCTCTCTCTCTCTCTCTCTCTCTCTCTCTCTCTCTCTCTCTCTCTCTCTCTCTCTCTCTCTCGGCGGGGGCCTCGCGCTCGCCCTGTCATTCTGGCAAAAATCTCGTCGTAGGACGGTAAGTACATAGCACATCTGAGGCTGTCGAGTTCCCTACCTTGGCTGGGTTGCTGCTGTTTTTTTCTCTCTCTCTGTGCCTCATCGATTCTTGGGTTGCTAGGGTGCAGCGTCCACGAACACGAACACTCTCTCTGGCCGTCTCTCACACATATAGAACACTTGACAACACCAACTTCGCACGACTCCTTATTCTTAACTGTAGATTTGGGCGTGGCTGGCGCGTGGCGCTAGCCACAGCCCAGTGGCAAAATAGCTTGGTATGTTATCCTTGTAGATAGGTGTAGATGGGGTGGTAGATAGTGTCTTTCCTATTGCCCTCCTCGTTTGACCCGCCACCCACCCACCCGCCTCTTTGCCCCCGGGTGCCGTATCTGAGGCCGCGTACGAGCGGGTGAGTTGGGCGAGGTCACGCCCCTCAGACCAAACGCTATTTATAGCCGAGGTCACCTTCAGAACCTCCCTTCCCCCTCCCCTCGGGGGTGGTCAGATGGCTTTCCCTTTAACAGCAACACCACTCTGGTTGCGCGTCAGTTATTCATCTACACTTTCTACCACGCGTGACGTATTGATCTGCCCCGCCGCCGGGCAGGCACAAAGGCAACGCCTGTTTCGACGCCAGGCATCCACGTATCAGTAATGTTTCTGTATTTCTACTGGGGTCAATAGATAGATAGATAGA
>JAUTXX010466752.1:0-22832 GCA_032273605.1 Panulirus laevicauda
CTAGACATTGGTGTTATGATTGTCATAAAAGGTTAGTTAAAATGAAATTCATGGTATTCACTCACCAATTGCAGTGTAAGTCCCATTTAAGGAGACCAGAGTAGTTTTGTAAGCACACAATTCTCAGCTGTTGCCTGAATATCCTAAAGTGCTTGAGGGATTTTTAAGGGCATGCTTTCAATGGTTTGGCTTGGAGAAGGTGAAACCACATTAGATGTTCTTTGCCAATACTTCAATACTCTCTAAAACTGAGGTATAAGTTATCTTCGTAGCTTTAGTTGTTTTGAGTCTGAAAATCACCCCTTGAAGAAAAAGTTTATGAGGGTTTTCAATACACTGTTGGCTTCAGTCTTTCTGGTCTTGCATGTGAAAAATTTTTTTTGTGTTGCTTCTACCAATGAAACATCATCTGAATCACAGTTCTTCGCTACTTCATATTCACTTTCACAATTTGTGGACAATCCTCGTCATGGTACTGAAATGAACAAGAAAAATCGAGAATTTAGAAAACCAAAAGAACCAGACGATCATGAGTTTATTGTACATATATGAACACCTCAGGTTAATATTATCATTATAACTCACTTTCCTAGTACTCTCAAAACAGTTACATTAACTTTCATATAGGGTACTATACGACCCAGTTAGATAAGTGATTTTGACAACGGGATGAGATAACTGATGAGGAATATACCCATCAACTTCTTTAAATCTATTATGAGGTAGAAGATAATTAATCGTTTACATATCTTGAGTAATAAGAAATAATCTCATAATGCTTAATTCTCTATCTTATTTTCAAAAATTTTCATCACTGATTTCTTACTTATTTTCATAGATTGCTGAGCACTCATCACTATGCTAATGAATTTTTTTTTATCACAAAGATATGAAATGGAAGAGGGAAAACTGAAAATTCATCAATCCAAGAGATCCAAATATTTTTTTCTGCCAATTTCTTTTTATCAATATCACACAGTCGCACCCTCCCAGGTAAACAATTCATTATATAACTGTGACCACCTCAAGCATGTACTGAAGCAAGGAACATTATACTAACCCCCTACATGCTATGGATTTAGGTTATTACCTTACTGATGCAGGAAAGGGTGGACAAGTGTGAACAAATTCAGTGTTGCCTTTACCATGGCATCTTTGGCACAATAAAGTATGAACAAGCTCAAAAACTTCTTTGGCACAATAAAGTATGAAGTCTCAAAAACTACTACATTTGTCAAGATCACAATCACCATTTCAAAATCCCAAAACAGGTTCTTCAGTATGCAATAAGAACTTAATGGAAATTTCCTAGGGTTTTTATATATCATTTAACGTGGCCCTATGAAAAAAATTTCACTTCAAGGTATATTTGATTTAATTTTTTGAAAACATGTAAGTCGAAACTATCAACCAGTATACAAACGAGAAAATAAAATACAATGTGAGCTTACTTCTTCACCAAATAATACTATGTTTATTAATACAAGACTGTTTACTTTAAAAATGAACTTAAAAAAGTTTTCAACTGATACCAGAAAATTCCAAGGAGAAAATAAGCAGGGAGTCTTGGATTTTCTGTAATGAAATTATTTATTTCCAATCTCATGTAAAATTAAATTTCTTCCTTTACTAAACCTTGAGATGTACGTTGCATAAATGAAAAAGTAATTTTGAAAATGGATGCTCCTTTGCATGGTATTATCTACATCCTTGAATCTTATGATGGTATTTAATATTACATGCATGGAAATGAATGTAAAATGTTACATTATCAAAGCATGCTTGGTTTTTTAACATGATACATTATCAAAGCATGTTTGGTTTTTATCATGTATTGAATTAGTAATAAGAACTATTCTAGGACCCTGAAATCTAGATTTATTCACACTCAGTAGATATTAAGTAATCTTTTTTTTTAAGTCAACATACCAAACGATAACTACTTCTCTGAGAGTTCAAAGAATATTTATTAAAAGTTTTATACATTTTTTCTCACTGTGTGCAATTGGCCTAAGCAAACTGTCAATCAGACCATGACAGGTAAGATTTCCTGTCAATGTCAAATTAGATTTACGAAGCATTAGAGTTGTTCTCTGCCAATAGGCCTGTGAAGGATGAGGCACTAAAGGCTAAGAAATGGCACTGGAGTTCACCAGTTATGTAGACTCTGCCGTGGCCATCCAATTCAGGGAGTTCCCAAAGGGAATGGACATCAGAGATATAGAAGTATACAAGGCCATGGCCTACATACAAATGCGTATTCACATGTTTTGTGAGTATTACCGGTCAAGTTTTAAGGTGCTATAAATGTTATGTACAATGTCACATAGTGAATGTATATCTCAAGAGAGAACAGTTTTCTCCTTGAAACTAAATGAACTTACACTCTTATCATTATGAAAAAAATAAAATGTCAATGATTAATTAGTAATACTGACTCGGCTTCTCTAATTTAAAGATGAGAGCATTCAATGATTATGAACCACAATCATAATGTTAGTGATTCATGCATTCTTCATATGAGAATAAAACATTTAAAGGTGAGCAAAAGAAAATTTGCTATCCAGTTAACAAAAATGTCAAATTAATTTACACCTGGGTCTGAAATACAGTTAGCACTCTTAAAGTACTTAAAGGCTGAAATAGCAGTAGCATACTTATCCAGATCTGATGACAGAAGATGAAGGGGTGAAAGGATAACAATACTGAAGTTTCTCAAAGTATTTGGTGTGAGTTATGTTTTGTAATACAGTAAAACTGGGAGGAACCATATGATTGAAGAACACAAGAAATTAAACAAAGGGAAATCACAAAAGATGAGAAAATATTTTCATAGTATTATCTAGCAGTGAACATGTGGAAAATGCGAAGTGAAAGTGAAAGCAACAATATGTGACAAAGGAATTTGTACAAAAATAAAACTTTTGAGATACAAATACTAGCAGGTAATGACATAATATATTCCCTCTCATATATGCACATTGCTGTATCTTCTTGTCGCTGATGTTTTACTGAACAGTACTCCCAACTGTTAATATTCTGCCTAAGGGCCAGTCTAAGGCTTTTACCCTTTATTTTCATTTTTTTCTTCATTTATTACAATCAATCACTTTAGCCATCAATCTTCTTTACATTACCTCTCCCTCTTGGTTAATGCTTCCTTCCTTATCACAACACTAAATCTGATCTCTGCCTCATCTTTTCCCAACTGTTGTGCCCAGGATAACCAAGAGGGTGAAACAGATCACCTATTCTACTCTCATTCTACATTTACGTTCAGAGCAAATCCCTTTGTTGTTATTTTTACTACTCACGTACCTCTGTAGACCAGCTCCTATACAAGCAACCTTTCCCTGGTCATCTGCATACGGTACTGTTCAGCAGCTCTCCTCTTGCCTTAACTCCCTTCCTCAACTTCTTCCATTGCTTGAAGAATAATAATCACTTTAATTTCATAGGGGACAATTGGTGATGAAATCGCCTGCATGATTTCCAGTCTAATAGTTACGGGTTCCAAATCTACCACACTGATTATTTCCTCGTCATAACATAGCCTACCAATCAGTCCTCTTACCCTGGTCAAAACCAATCTTTATAATTTCCATTAACTTCACAAGCCTTCCCTAAGACAAAAGAACATGCATATAATTCAAACATCATTCTATTTAGGCATAATGTTATTAGACCTATTGCTTTTCACCCTACATATTTTTTTTGTAAATGCTATGATTCTTTTCAATGAAACAGTGAGCTTATGATTCAGTCTTCTTTGTTAATTTTTTCTGTATGAACAATGGTCTACAAAATGCAATGTATTAGGCTCCTCCTGTATAGGTTCCTTGGCTATTTCCCCTTTCCATATATGTATATCCTTCCACAGTCTGACTAGTTGTATGTTGGTTTTCTCTACTAGTTTCTTCAAACAACTACCTGATATTAAACTATAATTGCTTTCACTTTTTGTGTTTGTCATACACTTCTATCACATCTGAACTAAAAATAACCAAAAGACATATGCGACCATAATTTTTTTCTTCTTAATTCTATGTTTTCTTGAAGAATCCAAATTTCAATGCTCAATTTTTTTTCCAAATTTTCCATGTCATCAAACCATGTGCTTCTCATCTCCCATTTAAAAGCCAACCACTTTCACAGGAACTGTTTATTGTTGTAAACCTTTTAAATTGTCTTTTAATGTGATACAGTTTTGTCTTCTACTGAAATTCACCTACGGCCACAGCACATCCCCATCCTTGTAAGCCTTTCAACATTCTATTCCACCTACAACCAGAGTTCTTAACCAATGATCTTCCATTTAGATTTGCATTCTTTCATAAAAACTGTAGTCTTAGAACATGAATGCAAAATAAAACTCATCCAAAAATAAAACACTATTACATAAATATTTCTTGCATGCAAGAGACAATCCCTTGGCTATAATCACTAACAACCTTGTCAAGTTCCAGTCACCTTTTTTCCTTCACTTTGCACCATATGTAATCATTATTAATGCTCTTCACTAAGTAAAGAAATATTCATTTCTGTCTCACATAATCTTAGGTTTCTTTTCAATCAAACCAGATACTGAAATCCCATTGGTACAACTTCAACAGAGTTATAGATCCACCTTAAAAAACCAGAAGCAATCACAATTTGTGTACTGTAATGTAATATCTGTCAAGTTGTGTGAATTGTATCTGATTCTTATTTTCCTTCATGTAACTATTCTTTAAGACATGTGATCCTTATTTGTTACTCATTTCCCACAATGATCCACTTTCTTATGTTTTCAGCACTGATAAGTATTTGAAAATACAAAATTTTCTTCCTTTGGTTTCAGTTTGTGCACAATATGGGTGACACTGAAATGAGTACCAAGACATTAGTAATAATAAAAAACAATTAAAATCACAACTGATCACAATGGTGGACATAAAGTTAATAAAAAACAATTAAAATCACAATTGATCACAATGGTGGACATATAGTTATCTCAAATGTACCAGTCAATATCATAAAAACAACACAACATTTAACAACAGTACAACCTGTTTGCCTTAATTTTCAAATATTTGAATATATGGATCCTTTCTTTTCATCACCAACCAGCAAACATAACTTTCAGTATTTGCCAAACATGAATACCAGAGAAATAAGCAAATCATGGTAACTTATAGCTACTGCATTTTAATCACATAAAATATTTAGACAAGTAGCCAATTTAGATATCAGATGGTAGAAGATCAACTTATTACTGCTAACTGCAAAAATTGAAGCCTGTGATTTTCTTATGTAGGTTTCATTATCATGCAAAATATGAATGGTATATAAATATGCATAACTGATATAACTAAAGTGCCCTAATTACATATTCAACAAAGAAGCCAATTCAAATGATATCATACTGATGGAGAGGCATTTAATAAAATTACAGCAAATTCCCCAGCCAAAATATATAATCTCTGACCAACAACAATGCAAAGAAAAAAAAAGCAATCATTGGTGTGATTAAAGCCGTAGTGAATGCAAACAATACTTATAAAAACTTTAGGATGTGGACATATGGTGATTTGACCTTAGCTCTTCCATTCAGTCTTAAGAGGGCACCATTTTTCAAAGTTGTGGAGGGAAAAAGAATTCTTTCAATTTTTATTAGCCAAACAGATGTCAAAAATGCAGCATATCAAATGAAAAAATATTTATGAAAATATTGGCTATTTCATAAACTTCGTATCTCCATGAATTCTTGTAGACAATTTGAAAATAATAAAATTCTTAAGTTTTAAATGTTCAGATTACTTAATACCACAGACATGTGAAATAAAAAGACCCTAAGTCAAGAAAAAGCCAGACAGGAAAATTATCAATAACCAATTTGAAAAACAGCAACAAAAGGGGAAAAAATCACAAATCCAAATTCAGTCAGCAGGCTGAAGTTACTAATGATGTATCATCAAGTTCCAGGAGAATATACTTTGTAAGCTCCTACCTACATCAGAATACTATCAATGAAATCCTAACCAGAGTGATGTGGAAGATGGAAAAACGAGCACAGGTTTGTATGCAACACGATTGCACTAGATGACTACCAGGATTAAGAACATGATGGAAACAAATGGCATGAATACTGAGTTGAGGATTTCAGAATTATGGATAAGGTAGTAATGCAAATGGATGCTTAAGAATGTTGTGAGTGCACAGGGGAAATCATGATTTGTTTGTATTACAAACATCAAGATTGAAGAACCTTCAACAACGAAGACAATGGTAGATGCTCTTCAGGAGGCAAAGTGGTAAGTGACTGATATGATCAATTTACTAGTTTTGTAGAGGCAATTTACTTAGACAAACTGGAGGAGAATATGACAAACTTCATAATCGGTAAAATAACCACATATGCATAATTACTATGGATTCTTCAATTTTCAGTACACTCAAAGCTCTTACAGTTGTATAGTCATGGATTTCACAAAGTCTTGTATACACATTAAAGGTAAAAAAAGATCAAGAGAACAAATGTCATTTGAAGGAAGTATTGTCAGAGGTAAACTCCATAAATATGTAATATCTATTTAACTGTTAAAGAACAAAGGTTTCCCTTTCGTTTTTATTTAATAAATACATAATCAAAGATATTATATTATCAATCTGGAAAGAAACTAAATTGAAGGCGTGCAATGTGATGCACTTGAACTACTACCGTGACTTTATGGTAATGTATTTTGTTATTTACCTTCAGTACATATATGTTCAGGGATTCAATCATGTAAATTTGACATGCTGTCTCTACTGAGTGGGTAGATGTGATAGGTTTAGTGTTTAACATAATATAAATATGGTTATGTCTGCACAGCAGATCTATCTAGTTGCTAACTATGTGTCCCTGCAGGATGGCGGGCATCCAGGTGGTCGGGTGGTGAAGATGGGGGAGAGTCTGACACATCAGAAGCCTCTGCTCGGTCACTAAGTCGCCGGCCACAGTATTCCCGTGCACCTTCTCGAGAACTACACAACATCCCTGATGAAGAACTGGGGACAATGGGAGGTATGGCATACCCAGGCAGTGGTATGTCACTACCTCGTCCATATCCTGCCAGCAGTGGTGGAAATCTACCGCTCAACAGAGGAATGCATGACTCATCAGATCGGATTGCAGCAATGTATGGAACACTACGTAGTCCACACCGCCGCCCCCACTCTACTGTGGGTGGCTCGCCGGGGGAATGTATTGGGAGGGATGGTGGGCTTTGTGAGCAGCAGGTACAGCGACCAGCAACTCCTAACACTGCTGCTCAGATTAGCATGCAAAAAGACCTGCATGCATCACAACTTTCCCCTTGTGGTCAAGTGCAACATCCATCTGAAGAAACAGAAGTTCTCAAGCAAAGTGTCCAGGAACAACTGCAACAGCTGGTCAGAGAGCTGGAAGCTGGAGATGATCAAGTTCCTGAGCAGCAACAAAGTGGTAATAATATTCCTAAGTATGAACAGTTTTCAGTATCTCATGGTTCACCCATCTATACTTCTGGCACCCAAAAGCATCCTTCTGCCAGAGAGATATACTCTCCTCAGACATTACCACACTCTTCCAGTACACCAATGTACTCATCTAATCCAGCACTGCACATCTCATGCATACCAATGCTGCCTTCTTCCACACCAACACATTCTGATAGTACATTACTAAATTCTGGATATCAAGGAATGCTTAAAACAAAGAATCTACAAGAAAAAAATGAAGATACAAGACTCAGAAAGAACATGAGTTTAGCAACAGAAAAGCAATTAGGGAATAACGCAAATCTAAAAAACAACAAAGAAAATACATCAAATAATGAAATGGCAGCCAGTGCAGTAAAAAACACCTTACCCTCAAGCACCACATCTACAAGTAATATTCCAACATTTAACAATGATACCAGTGTATGTGATCAAAAGAACCATGCAGTGTCAGTCAATCGAATACACAGTGACAAGGTAAACTTTCACCATGAGGGGGCAACCAGTCCTCCTAACAGTGATTGTGATGGAGATGGCTTTAGGCATAATTTAAACTCGCAAGACCAGAGGTTAAGGTCTAGCCACAAAGTTATTAGAAGTGCTGACAGGTCAGCCTTGGATGCCTACAGGCGATCTCGTGGAAGGAGTGATATGCATGAATACCAAAGGGGAAAATCTGAAGACCTTTGCCATGCTCTTAATTCTTTATCAAGAGAATCTTCACAATGTAAAGGTGGACCTGTTCGTGCTCTCTTCAATAATCAAAACTTACCAGACGTTAATGCCAAAGTGACTGGAACGAATACCAAAAAGCCTGACTGTGACACATCATTAACTGTCACTTCTGGAACAGCTAAAAATAAGAAACAAAACCAAGTTATGGACTCTGGTTCTAATAATAATAACTATAATAATATTGATAATAACAGTAACAATAAAAGCAAAAGTATTAATAACAAAAGTGTTAATGGAACAATCCTTAAAAAGACCAATTTGGCAACAAGTAATACTGATCTTACAGCAAACACCATACCAAGAGTGAGTAATGGCAGTACAAACAATGATAAAAATAATAACAGCGGTATTATTACTAGTCGTTCAACTAGTGGTATTCCTGTGAAAAGTAACAGTCGTAGTAGCATCAGCACTCGCAGCAGTTACAGTGGGAATAGTAACAGTAGTACAAGTCCCAAGGGAAACAGTGATTTATTACAACCAAAGATGTATCAGAAAAGTAAATCGAGAGAATTGACAACAACCATTGAAGCTGCCAGTGAAAAATTTAGTCAACTGAACTCTGGCACACTAAAGCGTATTTCACCCTTTGAAGCTTATCGCCGTACTAAATCCCGTGAATTACCCATAGATGCAGCCAATAAAGAGTCCTTACATGCAAGATTAAAATCACCTCCACCCGCTCCTGATCGAGCAAAGTCACCATTTGAAAAAGCAAAAACCAACATTGAGAAAAAATGTGAATATACAAAATCACCATTACCAGAACGAGCAACAAGTCAAAAGACTGAGGGATCTGCTGGAGTAAATTGTGCATCTACAACACCTGATTCGAGTCAATCAACTGATGTGGCAAAAGAGAAAAAAGATGAAAAGACCAAAATAAAATCTATTGTGCAAGAGGAAAACAGAGAACCTAAACAAAGTAAATGTGAACATAAAAATGTGGAATTAGATGTGGACACAGAAAAAATGCAAGGAAAGGAAAGGGGATGGGAAAAAGGTAAAGAAAAAGAAAAGACTAAAGAAAAAGATGGTGAGAAGGAAAGAGGCAAAGTAAAGAAAACCTCCTCTTGTGACCCAGAGAAACCTAAATCTATGTATAAGTTATTAGCATCACGGTTTAATCGATCTGGCTCCAATGTTGCAGATAACAATCGGTCAGCAACTGATAAAAGGCTAGAGGAAGATGATGTAAATGAAAAAGAAGACAAGTTTCGACTCAAGAGACCATCACGATTCCTAAAACACAGGACAGAAAAGAGTTCATCTAAATCCAGCATTTGCGATGGAGATGGGCTTCAAGATGATTCTGAGCGACCTGAGAGAAAACCCTCTAAAAAACTAACAGATGCACTTAACAAATTTTTAGGACGTAAAGATACAAAAGATGATCCACGATCATCAGTAAATTCAATGTCTCAACCTGCTATGCCTACTGTAAATACTGATGATGAACAGCCTAAGAAACCACCACGTGTGAAACCAAAGAAGTTTTCAAAGAGCCAGGAAAACCTGTGTTTGAGTCGTGTGGAAGAGGGAGGTGAAACAGGGGCACGATCCCCCACCACAGAGCGAGCACAGAGTGTTGTCCCTGATAGTTGTCCAAATAATTTACAACCAAGTTATACTCTTGAATCTGTGACTAAGAGCATATGTGACCATCTCTCTCAGCTTGAGAGTGACATCACTTCACGCATTGGTAACATGGGTGTGCATGAGTCTGGAGTACGACCAACAGGGGGAACTCAAGTAGTTTCAGCAGTTTCTTCAGTGTCACCAATCACTACCTACGGATTATCACCAGCTCTGGCACACCGTCGAAATTCTAGACCGACTAATCTTGATCTAGCTAGAGGAAATACTGCTTACCACCAGCCAGCTAAACCTCTGGCATCCCAGGCAGCAGCAGCAGCAACTAACACAACTACAAACTACATTCCCAATACAGAGGGTGAGCGAGTAAAATACGCTCAGATCAAAAGATTGGATGGTGTGGGGGACATGGATCCCTCAGAATATAGGAGTCAAGCCCCTACAGAAACGGAAGAATCCACCACAACTGGATTTGAGGATATCAGGGGATTAAGTGAAAATGAGGATGAAAGCGTTATGGACAGAATCACCAGAAAAAGTTTTTATTCTAAATTTCAAAATAAAAAGAAACCACAACTACGTCGAGCAAATACAAAGGAAGACATGGACCAGCAATTGGCAGCAGCAAAGGCTCGTCTCATGAAAGAGGATGCAGAGCGTGCTGTAAGGGAGTCTCTCAGTCCCCTTCGGTATACTAGCCCAATTGTTTCCCCCAGAGCTTCTATAACTTCTCCTCCTTCTTGGGAAGTCCCTCGAAGACATTCCCGAAAATCTCTTCCCCCAGAAGATCCAAACATCTTCCTGCTAGGTGGGCGGCGGGGCACATCTCTACAACCTGATGACTTACTTGGCATAAGACGATTCACCTCAGTCCAGCCAGAGGAAATGCACAAAATACATCGTATACCATCCGTGCCTGTGGAGAATTGTCCGTACACCCAACGAGCACCATCAATGCCTCTAGATGATTACTCATCAAGTTGTCGCATGAAGTCCATTCCACCTGAAGACCATACCTATACACACAGAGCACCATCCATACAATCAGATGATTTCTCATCTACATGCCACCTGAAATCCATTCCATGTAATGACTCCAAAACTAGTTCTTTAAGTCCAGTAACTGATAATGAATTAGGTGATGAGCAAGTACAAGATGCTGTAGCTGTTGCAGCTGCAGCTGGTGCACTTGCAGGAGAAGCAGCAGCAGTGGTTGCGGGAGCAGACAGTACAAACGAGGGAGGCAGCGGTAAGTCTCGTGAACCATCAGTCAATCGTGCTTTAAGGCCTGAACATGCAAATCGCTCAACACCTACCCAGGATGACACACGCAGCCTTGCACGAGAAGAACTCTCACGCCGCCTAACTCATCTGACACGTATATCTGGCACCAGTGGATTATCTGGCTGGAATCGAGGGGGACTAGCTGGGGGAAGTAATACTGGTAACATAAGTGAAAAAAGATCTTATCGACGTACCAACACCACCGGTCATTTGGGAGATCAGTTGTCTGGTTCGACATCACCCAGCATCAACCCAGGCCTTGGTGAAAGACCTGTGTACCGACGTACCAACACTATGGACCTACCACCAGCAGATGCTCGAGCTCGACCCGGTAGTGAGTACCGGCGACAGCTGCAGGATCCAGCTCGCCGTTACTCAGCCGCCAGGTGGGTGCCTTGAGGCTTATCTATTATGCTGCCAAGGTATAACCTCCAACAAGCCTGGCAGCAGTAAAGCACATCACACTCATCACCAGTAGCAGCAATACTAGCAGTACTGTAGTACAACTGCCATCTTCAGTAGTTGTATCATCAATAGCAGTAGTAGAAATAACAATAAAACATCGTGGCTTTACGAGTGAACTTTAGGGTCTCCCTATCTACAATAGATACTCCCACAGATGATCTGTAAATGATGGTTTTCCTGCAAGATGACTGCACCCATTACAATAAGTGGTAAGTAGTAACTCAGAAACATAAAGTGCATCTTAGCTTTCCCTTGCATGTACTGGTAGCCTCAAAGTATGCACCAACTAAGTCCATCAATCAATTGTGTGCCTATTTATAATACTGTCCACCACAACAGAATCTACCTGCTCTCAATCAAATCACACCCAATAAGTATGTCAATGTCATCTAATCCATGAGTTTTTGATCTGTCTTTTTAAAGGAAGGGAAGTCTATACAACCAACAGTCTTTACTTTTTCTCTGTGTGATTATCTATTTGTGCATATGGAGAGGTGAGTATTACACTCACTGGACCCCATCTGTTAACCTTCTTTTTCCATCTTAAAATTTCATTAATCTTTTGTTTTTTCATTAATCTTTATTGGTTTTCCCTTAGATTGTTTAGTTTGTCTATAACTCTCTTAGCATATAAACACTTATTCATTTCCTTTCTGACTTTCCTTAGTTTCTTGGACCCTCTGACTGGGACAATATCAAGTTCCTTTTTATATTATATCATCATGAAGTCTTAGGGTACTATTCTTTACCCGTAACATAGCCCCCTTACTTCAAATGCAATATTGTTGCTTGCCGTTGGATTTTCTCCAGCAAATCTGTCTTTAACTGGGGTGCCTAAATTCATGATGCATTTTTCAGTCTTGGTCTCCTTGTACATGTAGTTGAAAGCAATTTTGACACTGACCAGTACATATTACGTCTCCTTTACAACACTCCTAATGTGGTTTTTCTAATGAAAAACTTGTATAATCATCTTAATCCTATATCCCGCTCAAGGGACACTAGTAATCTATTCCTTAAGAGATGATGGTCATAACCTTCCAATTTCATCCTCATTTTCATAACTTTGCATTTGCTCTACATTACTTTCATTCATCAGATATCTGACCACCATTACAGTGCGTCTTAGTCTCATCACTGGCTGTCATAAAACTGGTTACTTCAAGATTCTAGTCCTTCAGGTAATCTTTCAGACATAAATAACTACATCTGTAAAACTGAACTCTGCAAGACAACTCTGGTCACCCATTTTGAAAAAAATTACCTGATTTGTCCTCGGTTCCCTTCCATTTATGTAATTTTTGATCCACTTAAGAGATCATCATCTTATGCCAGCATGGTAATAAAGTTTTTCATGGTTCTTGTGCCATATACCTTCTGCCAGTCCAAGAACATACATTTTTTTTTTCTCCATGGTTAGTACTCACTCTAACACAGTTAGATAGTCTCTTTGTCTTATTCTATTTGCTTTATGATTACCTTTTCCAATAATTTACACGCCATGATTTTTAGTTGTAAAAGCCTGCAATTGAAAGAATTTTCTGTCTCCTTTCTTTAAATACACACTACAATTTTTCTCTTCAGTTCCTTTATCATCAATCCTGATGTGTAATTCTCTCTTTGTAATCACCTATTTGTTCAGTATATGGTGTATGTAATTACCCATGTGTAGAGTACAACGAAAGTTTTATACTCATGGGGCCCTATCTTTAGAACATTCACTTCCATCATACAACTTCTTAAATGTCTACATTAACCATGTCCACAATAATTTTCTTCAATTCATCCACTACTCTTATACTACAAGAGTAATTCTTTACATCTTTTTAAACAAGTTTCTTGCTTAATTTTATGATATATCCTCTGGTTGCTGCATCCCTATATCTCTCAAAGAGCTGTTCCCCTGCTACATCCCTATATCTCTCAAAGATCTATTCCCTGTCCTCGTCAATGATGTTCTACAATGCAGAGGTTGTGATAAGGTTACCCCTCACTCTTCTCTCCTCTAAGGTGGGCAATTTTGAAACCTCTAGTCTTTCTCAATAACCTGCACTCTTAATTTATTCTGGTACCTCCTCAGGGCCTTCTCTATTAGCTCGATACACTTCATTAGGTGTGGTGAGCAAACCTGAGAAGCATATTGTAGTTCTGATCTTGTATGTGATCAGCTTGGTAAATATTCCCTTATCCATAGTCTCTAATGCTACTCTCGGTCTGTGCATAGGTGAGTAATTACCTATTTGTACAGTACAGGGGGGGAAGAATTCCACTTGCTAGGTCCCACCTCTTCAACTTAACTCTGTATTCATAATTTCTTCTCTTAAATTATTCTTTTCCTCAACTGCTCTCATAACATAAAAGCACTTTTTCACATCCTTTATATACATTTCTTATTTTCTTGCTGTAGCTTATTGCAGTATATCTTTGCATGTCTCAAAAAACAGTACACTGTCAAGAACAACAAACTGGTTTAAAACCTTGAATGTTATAATCATGAGAAAAAATTATTACTCCATTTTCTGTGTTGTAGAAGGTGACTACTTAAAGGGGGTAGGAGCAAGTGGCTGGAAAAACCCCTTCTTGCATTTTATTTTCTAAAAGAAGATACAAAAGAAGGAGCTAAGCAGGGAGTCCTCATCTTCCTCAAAGGCCCAGGCTGGGGTGTCTAAGTGTGTGTGGATGTAACTAAGATGAGAAGAGAGGAGAGACAGGTAGCATGTTTGAGGCATGAAATCTGGGTGGTTTGGCTCTTGTGTGAAATAGAGCTCAAGGGTAATGTGAATGGTTCTATGAAAAAGCTGGTCTGTGGCAAGGGTATGTGATGTCACCATGGTCATTCAATTTGTTTATGTACGGGGTGGTGAAGAAGTTAATTTCAAGAGTCTTGGAGAGCGAGGTGAATGTGCTGACTGTGGGGGAATGAAAGGGCCTGAGAAGAGAGTCAGCTGTTGTTTGCTGGTGATACATGCTGGTGGCAGTTTCAAGTGAAAAACTGCAAAAGTTAGAGACTTAGTTTGAAAGGATCAGTGAAATGAGGAAGTTGAGAGTAAATGTGAATAAAAGCAAGGTTTTACGTTTAGGAGGGTTAAGGGACAGTTTAGTTAGGGTGAGAGTTTGAATGAAGAAAACTTGGAGGAAGTGAAGTGTTACATACCTGGGAATGGAAGCAGAATTGAGTCATATGATGAGAAAGTTCTAGCAGTGCTGAAGAATGTTGAAGGAGAGATCATTATCTGAGGGGCCAAAAATGGTTATGTTTGAGGGAATAGTAGTCTCAACAATACTATAAGGATATGAGGCATGGGCTATAGATAAGTCTGTGCGGAGGAGGGTGGATATGTTGGAAATGATACGTTTGAGGACAATTTGTGGTGTGAGGTAGTTTGATCAAGAAAGTAATGAAAGGGTATGAGATGTATGGTAATAAAAAGTGTGACTGAAAGAGTGAAAGGGGGTCTGCTGAAATGGTTTGGACATATGGAAAGAATGAGTGAGGAAAGGTTGATAAAGGGGATATATGAATCAGAAGTGGAGGGAACAAAGAGAACAGGGAGACCAACTTGAAAATAGAAGGATGGAGTGAAAAAGATTTTGAGCAAGGAGGGGGGAAAAGATGTGCACAGGAGAGAGTGACGTGCAATGATGTGGTAATCTTGGGCCAACATGCAGTCAATGGACTGAACCAGGGCACGTGAAGTGGGCAGGTGTGTGTGTGTTAAATCATGGGAAGTTCTGTGGAGCCTGGTTGTGAATAGGGAACTGTGGTCTTGATGCATTACACATGGCAGTTAGAGAGTGGCCTCTCTTTGTCTGTTTATGGTACTACCTTGCTAATGTGGGAAATGGCAAGTCACCTGTTGGGTGGGGTAGCACCAGGAATGTACGAAGGCAAGCAAGTATGAATATGTACATCTGTGTATGTGTATATGTGCATGTATGGGTGTTTCCCATGTATACGTGCATAAGTAGGAGAGATGGCCAGAGTGCGTTATTGGATTATGTGTTAACTGATAGGTGCGTGAGAGAGACTTTTGGATGTTAATGTGCTGAGAGGTGTAACTGGAGGGATGTCTGATCATTATCTTGTGGAGGCGAAGGTGAAGATTTGTAGAGGTTTTCAGAAAAGAAGAGAGAATGTACTGATCTGAGCAGACCTACCTAAAGATCCACTTCCTTACCAGCCTTTTCTCTTGTAGGAAGCTAAGAGATATGTTACACATGATCTTCCCTGAAACCTTGTTCTCACTTAGTAAGTTTTGCTTCTGTGGAAAATCATCCATTTGTTCTTTCATTATCTTTCCCAGTCCTTTACAGACCAAACTCATCAGGAAGACAGGTCTGTAGTTCATAGCCTTCTTCCAGTTTCCTTTCTTATAGACAGGAATGATGTTTACTTTCTTCCACTTCCAAGGCACTTCACCTTTTTCCAGCTACATCTTGACCATTTCAAGCAGTCTATCAAAAGTGTCTGCACACACAATCCTCAGTGTGTGTGTGCATGGGAGGGGGAATCTCTTTTTTCTTATTAAACCATGGTCTTACTTGAACAGTTAGGTAACTCTAAGCCTTGGATATAACCACTAAGGCACTACTAGTGGGTCTCCATACTGTTTAATTGTTCCTCTGCTTTTCATCTGCCTTCCAGGAACCTGTCAGTTGTAGCTTTCTTCCGGTGGTTTGTACATTTCTTAGGTACGACCAATTTATCATATCTGTCAAAGCCAACCCACAGCTAGATCACCATGTGTGTATTACCCATTCATAATTCATCACTGCATTAACATATCTTGTTTATACAGCAAATCAACCATACCTTCATGTACTAACCCTTGTCTAAACAGCCACTTTGGTATCTATATCTTCATCCTTACTCATGGTTTAACTCACAATTTATCTCTGCATCATCAATTATGTTTCAATAATCCAAGTCTTTCTGCCAACACTCAGCCCAATTTTCACAACTATAAGTGTCATTTCATGTCTACATCACCAATTCATCTCTCTATCCTAATCCATGCCCCAGTTATCACTGAGACAGTGTTTTCAATTCTTTTTTTAATTTGTTATATACCAGTAACCCCAAGATCCTTCTTATCAGGCTCTGGCAGCTTCAGGGCTGCACTAAAGGGAATGGATGGAATCATTTGGAAACATGTTCTTTGACGAGATTGTACTCCTTTTCATTCATTTATGATGACAATACCTTGGCACATGTGATTTTTCACTAGGGGCACAACTATATGAAAGTTATAACCCATAAGTTAGAAACCAATGTGTGTGCAAATCCACAGTAATGTTTCAACAACAAAAGTTTACTCAATCCTACCTCATTATCAATGTATCTAAATGCTTTCACCCCATGCTGCAATCAACAATACATTTATGCCCTCACCTATATCTTGGTTACTACTATACCTTCTGGTCTCACTCATGCCTTGCATACCTTCATACCTGACTTAACTATGCCTCTTACCACTGTACCGTGACATTTTCATGTATTGGTCAAATCACTGCAAGTGTTCTTACTCATGCTTCACTCAGCACTGTATGTATCCTCAGTGATACCTGTCACTGCTATATCTGTGAGCTATTATATACCTTGATCACCAGTTTATCTTTACGTTATTACCTAAAATTCAATATTTACTGGATACATGTCTTGGTCCCTGGACCAACAGCAATTCATAGTCCCAATCCTACATTTTTATCATTCTACATTTTTCTGTTAAGTCATCAGTGTAAAAGCATTCTTACCAACAACAATCACCACAATATTTTGTCTTGTATATGTCTATGGGTAATACCATATTTGTAAATAATCAGCCCTGACAGTTTTCATATAGTTAATATTCCAGCCCACTGTTAAATCACATTAGAATGCCTTCATCTGTACCTCAAGTCCTGTCACATACAAACTCTCAATACTGAATTACAATTTTCATTTCCATATTTTTTTCTCTCAGTCGAATGCACAAATATTAACTGAAGCTGGCTCCAACAACAAACTGCAAGAAGAATTTTGGCTTTACATGCATATATATATACATAGACACCAGGTCCTCACTTCCCAGTGACCCACTACCTGGTGATCTGCTTACATATTTCTCATGAAAAATAAACTAAATAATGTACACAGAAAAAAAATAAAGTTTGATGAGTACACAGCAATCATTCAATGGTGACCAGCAGTGACACAGGACAAATACAGTATCATATACAATGTCTATGAAGAATCAAACACTATAATGTACAAAGAACACCATAAAGGTGTAAAAGGTTTTTGAATATAGTACAGCTCCTGGCAGTGAAGACAGCACTCTGAGAAGTGGCACTAAACACCACGACAGCTAGTCTGACATACACAAGTTTACATAAGGAACATAACATCCGTACTGTTTACTATGTAATATGGCATTATAACCTTCTGTACTACAGTAATCCATGAGAATGGAAAGTGCCACATGAATCTTGTGCTTTTGGGAAGGAGAGTGGTAAAAGCAACAAGATTGGAGGTGCAATTAATCACTTTGTGGTGATTTGATACTAGTCAACACTGTGATTAAATCAACAAAGACTCTACCAACAAGATCTAGTACCTACAAGTAACTGTCATTTCTAGTGTTAATTCATGACAATATTTTGAGCTATGTTTTCCACCTAAATACTCAGGTTAATAATGTACCTACATTGTACATTATGTTTCTGAGCATTTAGTGTAAAATAGGTCCAGATATTGCCCTCAAGAATTCGTCCCTTATTATTTTATTATTTTACTTTTGTCGCTGTCTCCCACGTTAGCGAGGTAGCGCAAGGAAACAGACAAAAGAATGGCCCAATCCACCCACATACACATGTATATACATACACATCCACACGCAAATATACATACCTATTCATCTCAATGTATACATATATATATACACACACAGACATATACATATATACACATGTACTAAATTCATACTGTCTGCCCTTATTTATTCCCATCGCCACCCCGCCACACATGAAATAATAACCCCCTCCCCCCGCATGTGTGCGAGGTAGTGCTAGGAAAAGACAACAAAGGCCACATTCGTTCACATTCAGTCTCTAGCTGTCATGTAATAATGCACCGAAACCTCAGCTCCTTTTCCACATCCAGGCCCCACAGAACTTTCCACGGTTTACCCCGGACACTTCACATGCCCTGGTTCAATCCACTGACAGCATATTTTTTTTGAAAGTTTGCCTATATATGGCACTTGTTCAACTGGGTTATCTATCTATCATCTTAAATTCAGAATCAATCAACAATCATTTAGGCATGATTCTTTTGTGGGAATCAGTTTTGCAGAACTGGGGTTCTCTTAAGTGCAAGGATAGCTAATTCTCTTGGGTAAACTTTTTACCCTGCTCATAGGAAATATAAAGATGGTGGTCTATTATATACACTACATATCATATTTCTAACATTTCTCTGTCCTATTCTGATTTCCTTACACTCCTGACTTTTCCATAACCTTACTTATCATAAGCACCCTTTTATCTTATTCTGGTATACTTCTTGCTTTTCAAGTAAGCTAAAGGCACCTTCTACAGATCTGAAGCAATCAAAAAGTATAGTTTTTCACAGCAAATGTTTCAAATTCTGATGTGGGGCCTACAGTAGAAGAATAAGCAGACGCACACTGGTATATATCTTAAAAAGGTCCTTCCAATACTAACAAGCTTTAAAAGTAATATCAGAGATACATTTCCACCTAAATCTATCATTCAAGCTTTTGCTGGGGCAGGAAAAGGGAGGAGCATGCAAAATATTCACCAATCAGTGTTGCTGCTGATGATCTTTACTTCTGTTATCTAAGCTCCAGGGTAATGCTTGAAAATTTTGCTAAAGAAATCTAGTAATTGGTTGGTTAACCTACAAATGAAACAGGTACTGTTTGCTTGATCAAAGATTGGGGATGTATCATAACAAAAAAATTCATGAGAGAAAGGTAGGAATGAAGAAGACAGAAATTAGGAAAAACAATAAAAGTCAGATATGAAAATGAAATCAATAGTTGTTTGAAAGCTGCTACAATCTTCAAAAATGCAACAAAACATAAAGGGTGCTGTGCTGTAAATGTGGCTGAAGAAAGATAGATATATATCATATTTTAAAACATTTTACACCTCCAACATTTCCACGTCATGTACATCTGCAAAGTTACTCCATGCTGAACAGTACAAAAACTTCACAAGTGAAAGCAAAGAAGCAAAACAATATCTTTTAGTGCTGCAAGAATAAAGCATCATGCAACACAGACCTTTCAAATACATTATTTTTCACAGCACGATTCACATTGCTATATGTAGTAGGGCTATAGCTGCTCCTTATTTGCAATTATTGTGCATAAACAAATCAAAAGATATAATTACATGTAATCAGTCTACATATGGATTGTATAAAATTCCAAGAATTAATATATGTTCCTTCAGAAATAATGCCATATTGATATATGCATGATTATCTGAAGATGTTTATAAAAAACAACCAATGAAGTCTGATGTAATGCATAAAATATCTACAATATTTGTTAATAAGAAATATTCTTGCTCTTCAGTCACCTTAGAGCTAAACTTGGGGTCTAATGATTCTTAAAATAACATTCTTCTAAGCAACAATGAATCATACGCAACACAATTCCTTAACACACCAACCCAGAATAACGAAAGTCACAAATAAAAAAAAAATTTTATTAGTCACTTGTGACCTTAATACAAAGACAGACACACGATATGTGACAACACTAAAATCCTCCACAACCATTTCTTTAAAAAAAATGCATTTTATAAAAGATTTGCAATCACAACACAAAAATCATTAAATATAAATACATATGTCTCATGATATACTTCCATTTGTGTTTAGAGTTTATAAAAGCACTGTATTAATTGAGCTCAATACTGACAAAATATTAACTGGATTAAAAAGAAAAGAGGCTTACATGTACTTAGAGCAACTAGTCAGTGATTAGGAAAAGGCCTACTTACTACATCTAATTTGAAAGGCTTCAATAATCTTGTATGATGCCCAGAGGCAACATATCACTAGAAAACAATTTAGCACATACTTAGGTACTGTATGACATGGAACATTTCAGAATTTTGCTATGCTAGACCCCATTACTAGAAACTGAACTGAAATATATACACCATTTTCTTAATAAAGTGTACTAATCACAGATATATGATTTGCTTTGATTTTGAAATTAAACTAAGAGTATAACATTTCAGAACAATTTCTTCCCCACAAAAAAAAACTATTTTTTCCTGTTTTACTTATATATCATGCAAAGACGATAATGTGAAATTCTGGCAAAGCTCCATAACATTTCTGTGATTCATAGAATGGGCTTTTCACTATCATCAGTCAAAAATGCATTACTGACAAATACATATGCATGGCACTAAACATACAAGAGGGAGCATAATACAGTTGTGGAATACCTTGTTCAAGGTTTTCCCTAGCCAGGTTCCAAATTATCTCCAGTTTTGCAAGAAGTTCTACAAACAAGTTCTTAACAAGAAACCCATACGATAGTCAAAATATTAAAAGAAAGATGTTCCCAAAGAACACAGTTAAAGCCCAGCTAGAGAGAACTATATATAAAATTCTTGAGTACAGCACAGGTTGTACCTCTCTAATACGGTGTTCTGTGGTCTGGCAACTCCCATGGTTAGGCACCTTTTAAGTCTGACACTGATAGTTATAAGGTTGAGGATCTGTGATCAGGGCAGCAGTGTTGGCAGTGCAAAGGTGCCAAAATCTGTTTACACTGCAGTCAACCTTATTAACAGTACTGTTAATTTCTTACATTCTGCTGTATTTTAGCCCTTCAGGAGGTCATCCAATTGACCCAAGAGGTGCAGAGGATGGTGTTAGTGCAAATAAGTGTAAGCATAAATCATTATCTATGCTGGAAAAGGGGGAGTTACTGAAAAAACTAGATAAAGGAACTTCTGTAAAAACTTTGTGTAAGTACTGTGAGATTGAACTGTCATCTGTGTATGACTTAGGGGTCAATTTTTGTTTTGCGGCATCTGTGGTTCAGCAATGGCTAGGTCCCAAGGTTGCCAGATTAAAGAAGTACAACCTGTACCAAAAAATCCCAATAGTGGATTAGATAAGATCAATAAATGAACTGTACATGCTTTAAAAGGATGTGTAAATAAAAAGCTTCACCTCTCATAAAACACTGGCAAACACTTTGTTCATATCCCCTAAACATACCATCGATAAGAATTCTACTTTAATCAGAAGAGTGAGGTGCCCTAAATTTAACAGACACATACTGATAATTTTTCAGGTCATTAATTTACAACTGAAATCAAAATGAGGATGGAAGACCACAGACAGCAACCTGATATATTCAAGTTTATGGTATCTGTTAAAAAATTAAAAAATAAAAGATTATGGACAGTGAGCACTTACATTTGATAGTGTCATTGCCTGAACATGCCAAACAGGCTTTTACGTAGAATCAATCATATTTCAAAGAGGGAATGATCATTTGGTAATCAACATTAAATGCCTTAAAACTGTGAATGACACATAGCGAGGGCTCAAACTTATATGAAGCAAATACAATTACAATTTGAATATAAAAGCAAGGTCAGTATAATTGATACATTATACTCTGACTTACAGCATATCATGAGGTTCATATTTAGTAATGTTTAAGATCTCTTATTTTGATTAGAAATAGGACCCTTAAGGACGAGAAAAACAAAATCATACTAAATTATGTGATCACCACTAGCTTTTGTATGCAGTGCTACCATTCTCTCTTGATTGAGCTATATGGTTTGCTGGTTCTATGTTCATTTAAAAAACTAATATGAAATAATGCATAATATATGATTTCAGTACCCTGTAAACTTATCTGAATTACAAGTGTAATCATATTCAATTTTTCTGATTATAACACTTACAACAATATGGCATTGATTACAGTGCTTGAGTAACTTGTGCAATGAATCATTTAAAACAATATAGGCCATGCATATGTTATGAATATCAACAACATATGTAGTAACTGAGTAAGATTCAACAAAATATACTTATCGATAAAATGGTACTCTTAGCAAAGGATTTTACGAAAATTATTGTAATACTTTGACTAACTGTAAAACAATTCATGAATATTCTATTCACCATAAGACTCATGTGGTTAAATGTTATGAAACTAAATAATGTACAGATACAAAGGGACCAAACACTATTATAA
>JAUTXX010466974.1:0-12584 GCA_032273605.1 Panulirus laevicauda
CCTCCACAAGATAATGATCAGACATCCCTCCAGTTGCACCTCTCAGCACATTAACATCCAAAAGTCTCTCTTTCGCATGCCTATCAATTAAAACATAATCCAATAACGCTCTCTGGCCATCTCTCCTACTTACATACGTATACTTATGTATATCTCTCGAGTTTATGCACTCATAAAATTTGGTATATAGTATTAGATCAGAGAAATAGATATCTTCATCAAAAAGACAAACACATACAAACATAGCAATTAGACTTACAATAGAACAGGCATATCACGTGAAACGATCCTAGGGACTATTTCCAAGAGAGCAAAATTTAACTTATTAACTAACTAGCTAACTTTTTAAATTAACCTGACTAGTTAAGATTCAAAAGATGGGTTAACTTAACTTATTTGGTAAGATTCCCAAATTAACTGGTCCATTTTGAAAGTCAATTGACTCAAACCTGGGAAAGTAAAGTGATGCAAAAGAAAGATGGTAGTTAATTCTGACAGTTAAATGATCCAACACTGGGATGGAAAGATAAAGCAAAAGATATGCTTTAAAAACCTTGTTGAATGTAATATGAACGGAAGAACTAAGTGAAACGTTTGCCTTACTGGTGAGGGACTATAAGAAATGAAACTAGCTGAGAAAGATGACCAACACAATATGCATATAAATTTTCTTAATATTATCTATCTATCTATATATCTGATGCCTTTTCCCTCAGGGAAGTCCCTCATGGGGGTGGTCATGACACAAGGGTCTCCATAACTGGTGAACTTCAATGCCACTTCTTAGTCTTTAGTGTCTCATCCTTAACAGGCCACTGGCAGAGTGCAACTCTAGCACATTGTTTCCAGAGGCTCTTCTCTAATGATCCTACTCACTACTTCTACATAAAGTTTTTACCACCTGTTCCTGCCTTATGTTCCTATCTACTACTTCTACCTAATGCTCCTGCCTAATGTTCCTAACCACTACTTCTACCTTATGTTTCTCCCTGGTGCTCTTGCTTAATGTCCCTATCTTCTACTTTTAGTTATTGCTCTAGCCATTTTGCCAAATGGCAGAGTTAGTGCATAGTGATCACCACAGGAAAATCAAAGTTTTGAGGAAAGAGTTGAGTGTGTTAAGTGTTGTCAAGTGTTATGTGTGACAAGGAGAGACTATATGATTGTGACAACTAACAGGGTCATACATGTTCACCATTTCTTGAGTTAACAAAGAAGCACCAGGAACAAATAAAAAGTGGTCTAATTTATTCACATCAAACTCATATCAATGTATATGATAAAAGATAAAGTACATGATGAAGATCCATAGTATAACCATGCAGAAAACAGAGAAGAAGAAACACTGATAAGAATCTAAAACAGCATAGTTGACTTTATGATGGGAAGAGACAGACTGAGAGAGGGAGCAGTTAAATGTTAAAAGTATTTGAAATGAGAAACATAGTTTTGTATAAGGATGAATGGACCAATGAAGATACACTAATGCTCAATTAACTGACATTCAATCATTAGTCTAACAGTTTCACCATCAATTACTTACTATGAATTTGTATTTGCATGTCTCCCTCTCTTACCAACTTATCATGTTTTTAAAATGCCTGCCATCTGTCTGCTTGCATGAACAGTGCATGTCAGGGCCACAACTGGACATCCATGTTGCCCTTATTTGCATGTCACACCACATGGTTAATATGTGTTCTTGTAGCTCCATACTGCTGTAATATGTGTTCTTGTAGCTCCGTATTGCTGTTTAACAACTGTACTCAACAGAATTCTCCTCAGTAACTCCCAGGCAGATACCTCCACCACTACCAATGAGCCTACCTTAACTACCCACAGCATTCTACCTCAAGTGGTGTGAACTTTTTCCAGTTTGAACAAGAAATAAAACTTATAAAGTGGACTGCAAAAAAAGTGAATGCCCTAGATGGAGTGCACATGATTAAGTTTGCCAAGCAAAATGTAAAAAAATCTGCCCTTCCCTGCTGAACAGTTTTGAGGGATATGATAACTAAGAAGTTATAGAAGAATCCCTCATCAACATCATGAACAAATTCCCTGGTAATGAGGAGAAATTTGGAGAAAATCTTATAGAATAGGTCTTAGAACACTGGTATGAACTGACTAAGGAGTCAGCAATGCTTCAAGCCCAAGATATCCAGCAATCACAGTCAGAAAAGGAAGTCGAGGGTCAAAAGAAGGAAGTAGTGATAATTCTTTGAATAGCTATAAATTTTTGTAATGTAACAGATGATTCCATATGATAAGGACCAAGAGCAAGCATGAAGATGTTACAGGCAATTACAGAATGCATTTAAGGAACCCTACATGGGATTCTATGAAAGCAAACAGGCCAAAAAAAAATTTCTTTAGAGGGAAAACACTACTCCCTCCTCACCAGCTTCAAGGGAAAACTCACAGTGACCAGTTTTAACTGTCTTGTGGTGAGTAAAGTATGAGCAGAACATTGTGTATAGATATGCTTGCTACTCTGGATAATGATAAGTTGATGTAATTTGTATAAGAATCAACATATTATACAGTAATGCACAGTTTACATCTTGTACCAAAAAGTAAACCTCTAGTGGTTGTGTTTTGCAGCTGTGGTAATGGGTGGCAGGTGGTCTGTTATGTAACAACAACTGATGGCCTAAGGGTGACGCCAGTTTGAAGACAATAAATAAGTCATCACCAAGCTACAGTAGAAAATGCTTCCTAGTTATGCTTTGGAGTTTTAATGAATGCTTTTGGCAACTGAATTATATTTCCTAATTACCCGAACAATTAATATTTCTTTGATACAGTCATATCATAGCACAAAAATAAATGCAGAAATCAACATCCACCTAACTTGTTTCCGATATGTCATTGTTTTGAGTGTCAGGAGGGGTGAGAGGGGAGCAAATGATAGAAATTAACTTAGTGCTCTTAATCAAGAGTCTTTTGGTGTCTAAGTATAGATTAAGTTTTTGATGAGATAAATTATTTCACCAAACATTTGAGCCTTTTAATACTGAATAATGGAGAGAAAACACTCTTAAAACTTAAAATTTATCTATCATAAACATAGGAAAGGGCTACATTGAAAGTTTGTTTTATGATAAGTATAGAATATCTATCTATTCATTCATGATTGTCACAAGACTCCTTTCCTAAAAGGGTCCTGGTATTACTCCTAGACCCCTGTTCTAGGAACTCTTGCAACTCCAAGGTTGCAATACCTCTAGTAGCAGGGAAATGATGTTCTTTGAAATGAGAAGGTCTTCCATTTCATCAACAAATGATGATTAAGTCATGCTGAAGGTGATTTTTCACTCACAAAATATAAAAAGCTACACAACATATAGCTCTACTTGCTCATTACTGTCCAGTACAAAGACAGTATTGTAACATTATCCATTTCTGCAATAATCTATATAGCAGTCATGTAAATACTGCTGTAACATAATATTACTGGACTGTACTCTGTGTTATGATGCAGGGAGGTGAGGTAACTCAATTTTAGTGTGCTTATGGACTGCCCCATTAGAATGATTAAGTGAGCATCCACCACATATAATTCATCTCATGAATCAAATCATATCAGTATGAAGAATGACTAAATGCAGAAGTGATGGGTGCTATCATTGAAAACTCCTTCATAACTCTGATCATATTTCAAGATTTCCACAAACTATCTTAATAAATGTACCTTACCCACACTGCTGGCATTTTGTTCACAAACATACAATCTCTCCCTGACACACATAACACTTGACAACAATCAACTCACACAACTCATTCTTCATAACCCAAGATTTTCCTATGGTGAGTACTATGTGCTATCCTTGCTTTTGGTAAAATGGTAGGAGCAACAGAACATTAGGCAGGAGCATTATGTAGGAACTTTAGTTAAAAGTAGTAGGTAGGCTAAGAAACAGCACTGGAGTTCACCAGTTATGGAAACTCTTTTGCTGTAGCCACCCCCTTAAGGGAATTCCCAGAGGGAATGGGGATCAGAGATATAGAATAGAGATATGGTAACATTGGGGGGGGGGGATCTATTTTGGAAGAGGAGTATTAAGTCATTTATCTTTAAGGTGGTTTTTGGCTCACTAAATACCAAATCCTATTGCTTTTTCTGAAACTCACTCCTCTCCTAGCAGTCATCCATAAAAGTACCCTCTCCTGTTTTTATGGGATCAATGGAGTTTGCAGTCCTTGATTTGTTCTGCATATGACTAAAAGTAACTAAGGTTTTTCTTATTTCATCATTGGCTCTTTTCTTCCTTTTCCTTTTTTTTGTAAGACCTATTGAGTTTAAAGTTTATGTCCATTAGTTCATTTGATGGGTTTTGTTTTCTTTGCCAAGTGAGCTGTAGTATTCATTTACTTCCTATACAGAGCTCATCTTTCTCATTCTGCCCTACACCTTTTTTGAGCTTTTTTCTATGTGGTATGTACAGTTGCATGTTTTGAGTACCAAAATGGTTATGACTTAAACATACTCCTCTGTCCTGGTACTCATCAGGGTTTCCCATTGCGTTGCAGACATCTCATTGATCACATCTTTCCATGGCTACATGTGTTTTGTCAAGCAGATAAGCATCCAAACTTGTTTTTTACTTTAATAAATTTGGAATTAGAAAGCAGGGTTTTTAAGATGGTGATACCATATATTAAGTTACATGATGTGTTTACTTTATGTCGAGCAATTTATTTCTTCTGGTTGGTTTTCTTATTCGTTGTCTGAGGAAGAACTTGTCAGACAGAGTGAATAACTCTTTTTTTAGCAACTGTTAACCTGAGCTGTTTCCAGAGTTGGTAGATTCTGCTACAGTGTTGTTCTTTTGCTGGTGTCCATTTTATTTGTGGCTGGTTGAAATCTCTTAAGAACAGTATAAGTGGGACTGGGTATCCAAGGAGGCCAAGTCATGATTCTATATCTCTCACCTGTTGAGTAAATTTCAGTGGCAATCCATCTGATGGTCTACATATTAGTGCAGTAATTAAGTTTTGGTTTCAATCTTGACAAGTGCATCTACTATATCGTTTTAGGAGCTAGAGAGCTTATTTGTTATAAGTGTATCTATTACTTAAAGTCTAACTCTTCCACATGATCATCTGATTTTATTGCATTTGTGCAGGTTGTAATTTTGGACCCAAACCCTACAATTCATATGGTCTTTCATGTGTCTTTCAGTGAACACATAAATAAAGCATCTGACTTGTTATGCAAGCCATTCACAAAGGGAATATCATTTGTTCTATGTTATTTGGGTTCCAATAATTACCTTTTTGTGCTGTACAGGGGAGAAGTTTTACACTCATGAATCCACATCTCTTGAACATCCTATACCCTCATGCAACTTCTTAAAATAATGTCTACTGTTTGCACTAGCCATGTCGAGACAAAACCATTTATCCAACACTTGTACTATAAAACTACTTTATACATCTTTTTTTGACAAGTATCTTGCTAATTCCAAGTTATGTCCTCAAGTTCCTCTATCCCTACATCTCTAAAAAATGTCTCCTGTCTACATCATCAATCTGTTTTAAGAACTTATAGATAGAGATCTTGTCACCCCTCACTCTTCTCTCTTCTAAGATTGCCAAATTGAAAGACTCTATCCTTTCCTAGTAACAAACCATAGATAGAGATCTTGTCACTCCTCACTCCTCTCTTCTAAGATTGCCAAATTCAAAGACTCTATCCTTTCCTAGTAACTAACCTCTCTTAATTCTGGTACCATCTTTGTTGCCCTCTTTTGGACCTTTATTAGTTCTTTGTGATTCTTTAGACACAGTGACCAAGCTTGACATTCTACTTTTGTCTTAAAGTAGGATATGAACAGCTTACTAAATATTTCACTATCCACATACTTGAAAGCAATTCTGATATATGGTAGCAGACTGTTTGGCTTCTTAAGTCCTCTCCTAATGTGGGACTCAGGCAACATGTTAGAGATGATGTTGACTCCCAAGTCCTTCTCAAATTCTGAATCCTGAAGCTTATGTCCTGCTATCTAATACCGATATTGAGTCTTTCTTTTACTCTGTCCCATCCTCCTTGCTTTACATTTGCTCAGGTTTAATTTCATTATCTATTTACCAGACCAACTTTGGACACTGTTCGGTCCCCTTGTGAGTTGATGCAATCCTTGTTTTTCACTTTCCTAAATACCTTTGCATCATCTGCAAACACAATCATGTAGGATTTCATACCATCAGATAAGTCATTTACATAGATCAAGATGAGTAATAGTCCCAAAACAGAATCCTATGGCACTCTGCTGGTCCCCCTCAGCCCCATTTGGAAAAGGCTTCTCTGACATGGGTTATTTGTTCCCTTCCACTGAAATACTTTTCAATCCATCGAAGGAATTTACCCCTTATTCTTGCCTCATGATCCAGCTTTTTAATCAACCTCCTGTGCAATATCCTTTATGGCCTAGATACATACAAACCAGCCTTCTATTTCATCTATGACAGACTTTACTCTCTCAAAGAAATCTAACAAGTTTGTTACACATGAACTCCATCCCCAAAAACTGTGTTGTCTATCACTTAGGTAATCTCTCCTCTGTAGAAAGTCATCCATTTGTTTTCTAATCATCTTTCCCAGAGCCTTACAGACCAATTTGTAGTTCAGAGCCCAATCCATGTCTCCTTTCATATAGACATCATATTTCATTAGATGCAGCTCTAAATACAAATTAGGATCTCATTAACAATGTTGAAGTCTGAAAAAAGTTTGGCACACATGATCATCAACAAATTACTTTTGAGTTAACTTTCAATATTGACTGTAATGCAGGTCAACATGAGTCACAAAAAATACCTACGTTTATATTTACAAATTTCAAAGATCCTCACATTGCTCTTGACAGGCAAATTTGGAATGATACTATAAGTTAAAGAGATATGGACATAGCTTGAGAGGGCTTTAGTAAAACAAAGCAGTAGAAGTGACGTTTGTGCCAATGTGTAAAAGACCATCTTTTTCTAATGCAAAGCAAAATGGTGGAACAGTAACATAAAGAAGTGCCTGTTGTCTAAGAAAGCAACACATTAGAAGCTAAAAGAGACCACTAACAAGTGTAATTGCTGATAATAGCAAAAGAAACCCAAAGGAGTTTTATGGGTATGTTAGAAAGAAGAGTCATTACTCAGTCATCTGGTCCATTCATAACCAAAAATGGTGATTTGGTTCACTACAACAAAAACATGGCAAAGATTTTGAATGACTTTTTCACACCTGTATTTACAATTGAAGATACAGCTCATGTCCCAAATCCAATTCCAATGATAAGAGAGGAAAACATTTTGCAACATACCGATAAAAGAGTTGAAGTTATAGTATCAGCACTAAATGACATGAAAATAAATAAACAGCAGGCCCATATATGTTTCATTTCAGAACAATGAAAGGGACAAAAAATGTGACAGTTAAACACTTGACTACTCTCTTCAATAAGTCACTTGCTGCAGGGAAAATTCCAGAGGATTGGAAGATTGCTGTTGTAACACCCATTCTCAAAAAAGGTAATAAATTACTGCCCAGAAATTTAAATTATCATCCAATCAGCTTAAAGTCTGTAAAAGGCAAACTTATGAAAGTTAACAAATGACTCTCACCATGGTTTCCTACAAAATCATTTATTTGACAAATCCACTTAATTTCTTTAATGGTTTAATCAGCATGTATGATGAAAGTAAAGCAATTGATGTCATCTATTTGGATTGTCAATAAACATTTAATAAAGTTCCACATCAAAGGTTACTAACCAAAGTTAAGTCACATGGTACAGATGGGGTTGTACTTCGGCGGTTAGGAACAGACTTGATAAACCATTTGCATCAAATCCATGATTGATGCTATATATGCCTCCTTAGCTACAAGAAATATCTATGATATTTTTCTATTTTTGATATGTATGTATTTCTACAATTACCACACCAGTCTATGATTTTCACCTCTCTTCCACCATCACAAACAGCCTTGAAGGGATCCAGTGGTATGTTGCTGTTTTAATTCCTTTGTATGTTTCCCACTTTCCATTCCCTTGACATGCTGCCTCTTTCTAGTGACATCTTGAAGACTATTTCAAGAGCTATATATAGCATATCTGCACACATCTTCAACACCTATAGAGAAATATGATCAGGTATATGAGCCTTGAATGGGTCAAAACCCTTTGTTATTCTGTTGATGTCTTTTCTTGATATCTGAATAATTTCTAAACTATCCTCCCCATTCCATCTCTGTGTTGATGGTGCTATAGTGTCTTCCACCATGAAAACATTTTTCAAATTGTTATTCAGTTCCTCTCATATCCTTACATCATCATGTACAATCCTTTCTTCAAAATCCCTTAACGTGATTTGCTGCTCTTTAACCAAGTCTAAAGTTTTGTTGCACCTGTGCTCTTTGTGTGTCCTCATTTACCACATAGTTAAACCTGCTCATTACATGATCACTTTTTGCAACTGGTGTATCATATATATTATTCTAAATATCCATGCTAGTATGTGTGAAAATAAGATCTAGCAATGGTAGTGTATCAGTCCCTCTCATCCTAAAATGCTCAATGACATGGTGATATAGAAAATTTCTTTGGACACACTCTAAATAATTGTCTCGATTACTCCCTGTCACCAAGAGATTCCAAGTTTTCCTAGTCTATCTCTCTACAATATAAATCTCCTATCATTAGTATGGTACATTAAAAAAAAGTGAAAGTTCAACATCTTTATGTACCATTCTGATTGTTCCTTCATTGTTATCTTTGTTGTGGATCATTCCTATTTATTTGGAGGATTATCTAATGTTAATCCTACTATGTTGATGATATTGTAGTATTTTGTCCCTTACTGTCCGGTTTACAGTAATTAGTCAATATCAGTCATACACTCATATCAATGCAAAAATTATATTTAAATACTTAAAGGACAAAATGTATAAAATTTCAAGCAGGTAGGGCAGTGGCAAACCCAAGATCATTAGTCAGCCTTGATGGTGTTAACCTTGATTTTGTGAATGAGTATAAATATCTGAGTTATGTTTTAACAAGTAGTGGGTATGATGTCAAGCATCTTACACATATGTACCATGGTTTATGCTCAAGAACTAACTCTGTTATAAGAAATTTTTACAAATGTGATGTTGAAGTAAAAGCATTCCTGTTCCACAGTTACTGAACCTCATTTTACTGTACATTACTCATGGTTTTATATGACCTAAGATCTCTGAACAAACTTAGGATTTGTTATAACAATAGTCTGAGGATGATGATGGGTGCATTGAAGCACTACAGTGCCTCGGCACTGTTTGTGAGGCACAGCCTCCCGTCTTTTCAGAAGCTGTGGCGTTGGGCAGGGTATGGGCTGCTGCAGCAGCTTGGGGGCAACATCCAACATCATCACTAATAATATTGTAACCAGCTGGAAATTTAAACAGTCAACTTGGTGTAAAGCCTTGAAAGAAATTCTATTATCTCCACTGGCTCGTTAGTCAATTTGGGAGATCCATCTGTAATGCAATTCTCTTTAATCATCATTGTAATTTTTCTAATGTAATTTTTTTCATGCTATGGACATCTATTGTACTTGTACAGTATTTCTCTGAAATAAAGTTTATCAATATTATTATAATAAATATTATCATTATTATTACTATTCTTATTATCATTATCATACTTCCCACATATTCCCTGTGTGTCGTCGCAGGCGACTAAAAGGGGTGGGAGTGGGGGGCTGGAAATCCTCCCCTCCTGTTTTGATTTTTCCAAAACAAGGAACAGAGAAAGGGGGCCAAGTGTGGACATCCACTCAAAGGCTCAGTCCTCTGTTCTTAACGCTACCTCACTTATGCGGGAAATGGCAAATATGTATGAAAAAAAAAATATTATTATATTTATCATTATTATTATCATCATTATTATGCACATCTTCCATACGGTTACATTCCTATTATATATTGTCTGAATGGGCCAACATCCAATATTTCTAAAAATTTAAGATTATATTTCATAAAGAGGGCTAATCCTCCCCTTCCATTGCTATCTCTTTCCCTCCATACCAGAATGTACCCATCTGAGCAGAACAGGTGATATCTTATCTCTATAATATATTAAATTCTATTTCCATGACTCCAACAAGATCAGGTGCAATTTCCCTTATGTCACCCTTGATTTTAAGTTATTACCATTATTCATTAATCCATCAGCATGTGAGTACTACTTTCAGTCTGCCATTACCATCTCCTAACACTCCTGCCTTTTCAGCTTTACTGGTAGGGCTGCTGTACTCTGTTGCCTCATTTGACATTTCCAATTT
Organism: Panulirus laevicauda; assembly: GCA_032273605.1. Taxonomy (NCBI): domain Eukaryota; kingdom Metazoa; phylum Arthropoda; class Malacostraca; order Decapoda; family Palinuridae; genus Panulirus; species Panulirus laevicauda. The sequence goes on from JAUTXX010466974.1 coordinate 10,324, forward strand.
TTTTTGTCCTCTTGACTGTATTCTTTGCATTTCTCCCTCTTCCATTGATTTATTGAATCTGAGGAATATCCTGCTGAATTCCACTTTTTCCTAAATTTCTTAGTTTTCTCCAGTTGCCTGCTTGCCACATGATTCCAAACAAACAATTATAGCTGGTCATCCCCTTGGGTCTTCCTCATGACTACCAAATCTTCTACTTTCTTTTACCACTGAAAATGCATCCGGCAATTCTACAGCCTCCAGTAATCCTCTAATTAGCATTTCTTTTTTCTTTTCCATTTTTTTCATATCTAGTGCATATACTTCTTCCAAACCAAAATCAATTAGTGATTTTTGTCTATGCTTTACTAAACTTTCTAATTTTGGTGCCATCCAGCTTTCAGCTAGATCCTTCAGCATTGAAGTCAACCCCTATGTCCCTGACTTTCTCCGAATTCTCTCTTTCAGCTGACAAGCACTAAACTTTTCTAAACCTATTGTGCATATTATTCTTTCAACATCTTCACTTATGTTCCTTTATATCTCTGTTTGTATGACCCCAGATTATGTTCCTCAACATTAATCTTTATAACTTATGTCTGTTGGTCAGATGCCAACATTTTTTTTTCTGCCACTCCCTGCACACTACCATCAGTAGAATCTGTGTGTGTTTTAGTCCTTTTCTCTGATAAAACAGGCTCTAAGACATCTAGAAAAGGCTCATCAGTCTTTATTTACTTTTAAATGAATTTGTCTTCTCTCCTCTGATCCTCCTCCTAAATCCCCACCACTAAACTGATTTTTCATTCATGGGCAGTGACTGCATTTATAAGATACCACAGTTCCTTTCTCATTTCAGGACACTCTTCATGATCCTCAAATTGATGCCTTAGTTTCTTTAACTCCTCCTCTAGTTGTGTTAATGTCTGGTCTTGCTTTTTAACAATATCCCATAACATCTTCAAACATTTTTCTCTGGTGGTTCCTCTTTCATCTCTACTTCTTGTCTCTTCCTTGTGGTTCTTCTGTTGAATGACTGGTCTTCATATATTTGCTAACTGCTTATACAAGTCCATACCAGACTACACTCCCATTTGAAACAGAAACTTTAGTACAGTTGGCTTTGTGGGTGTTTGCTGACATGATTGACCTAGCTTCTGTCTAATTTCTCTGCCTTCTTTAAGACCCTTTATTTCTTTTTTCCTTGCCTCCGACTGTGCTTTAGGTATTACTAATTCTAGTAATAGTAATGATACTTACCAGCACAAATAGATCAATCACGAGGAAAATTTAAATCTTTTATAGACGCTGACAATGATGCCTTTTGGTTACACTAAATCATTACTCCATTTAGTCTAGTCACTTTTATGTAATAAAACATAGCTTCATATATTCATTTCTCCAATATCAACCATACATTCTCTTAGATATTGAATCCCCTAAAAGATAGAGGATTAATTCACTAAAGTTGGCAAAACTTATAGGCACTAAATATGTGCCTGGGAAGCTTCACTTACAAGCCCTATTAATCCCTAAACATTTTGCACCCTCATATCTAACATCCATATATGACTCAAGTGCCCCTTCAGAATGCTACAATAGTTGCTTCTAAGTTGTTTTGTGGGGTTAATATGTTTTGTTTTGTTGAATTCAACAAAATGCTTTCAGTTCCATTACCATAAAGAAGGAAATTAGTGTCATTTCCTCCTTATCCTGTATCTGTTTGGCCTTTTTTCCCCCCAAGTTTTAAAAAAATAGCATATAATGTGATAGGTGCAAGGGGTATGTTTCACTGTCCCTATTCAGTGTTCTTCACTGTCCTCATTCAAGCAGTACCTAAACTCTAATGATGATCAGCACAATTCTGGGTAGTAAAATCTTCATCCTTCCCATAGCAACCATTTCCTTTTTCAAGCAATCTACAGTTTCTTTGGGGTGTTTAGATATCCCTTTCCCCAGTATATCAATTTTGTCATACATTTCTTTAAGTTAGCTGTGAAGGCATGGGCAACTGAGGCCCTAATCAAGGTTATCTTATTAACGACATACACACACACAAACACACACACACATATGATTTTTGTGTATACTCAATTGCCATTTCCTGTGTTAGTGAGGTAGCAACAGGAAACAGACGAACAAAGATACATATAAACATATACGCACATACACATCCATATACATATATATGTTGGAAAGGATCACAATTTTGCGCGTGATCAAGATATTCCTATGAGTCCATGGGGAAAATGAAACACGATAAGTTCCCAAGTGCACTTTCG